>VXBA01004709.1:1044534-1109266 GCA_013399895.1 Serilophus lunatus
AAAGAAAAAGGAGAAAAAGATAGCTGGAAATTATGTCACAGTGTGAAATGTATTTCCAAAGTGTATATGTCTTTTAATTTCTTTAAAGATTTTTAAGTACAGTAGCGTAAGTTGTCTAAACTGTACTACTGTTTGGCAGTAAAGATTTCAAATGCTGATTTATTTTTTTTTTATTTTTCAAATTTTTGCTTAGGTCTGTAACCAGTGATGAAGGATCCATGAATGCATTCACAGGAAGGGGGTCACCTGGTAGGGGTCAAAAGACTAAAGTCTGTACCACACCTTCATCTGGTCATGCTGCATCTGTGAAGGATTCAAGCAGCAGATTGCCTGTTACAGACCCCACTCGGCCTGGTGCCACCACCAAAATCACCACCACCTCCACCTACATATCTGCCTCTACACTTAAAGTTAACAAGAAAACCAAAGGGCTCATTGATGGCCTTACTAAGTTCTTTACACCATCACCTGATGGTCGCAGATCACGAGGTGAAATAATAGACTTTTCAAAGCACTATCGTCCAAGGAAAAAGGTCTCTCAGAAACAGTCATGCACTTCTCTTGTGTTGGCTACAGGTACCACACAAAAGCTAAAACCTCCGCCTTCTTCACTTCTACCCCCAAACCCTATCTCTGGTCAGAGCCCCAGTTCTCAAAAATCCAGCACTTCGACTTCTTCCAACTCTCCCCAGAGTTCTTCCAGTCAGTCAAGCGTACCCTGCTTTAGTAGCCTTCCTAAAAACAGTCAGCTAAAGGGACTCTTTGATGGTCTCTCTCATATCTATACCACTCAGGGACAGTCTCGAAAAAAGGGTCACCCAAGCGTTCGTGTAGCAAACCAGAATTATCTTCCACATCTAATAGCCATTTGTGTGGAAAGACAGAGGTTAGGAGTAGGTTTATTTCTCATGCCTGTGCCTCTGGATGGGGTGTGTCTAGAGGACATGCTTTTAAAGCAATTGCTCACCTAAAGAGAACAGCTTTCCTTAAAAAGCACAGGACTCTAGGCAGATTAAAGTATAAAGTGATCCCTCAGATGGGGACCCCCTCACCAGGGAAGGGGAGCTTGACAGACGGAAGGATTAAACCTGATCAGGATGATGGTAAGCAAAGGTCAAAGCGCCAACCAAACCTGCGTCCCGTCCAAAACCAAAATTCTTATATTGTCACATAGGTCTTAGCTATTTCTCTTGTTCTTACTTCACTTTCATACGAAAGCAACAAAACTTTGACCTTTTATCTAATGCTGACTAAATCTCCAGTACATTTTTGGTTTTGTTTTTTGTTCTGACTAATACCACACCACCTTTTTATTATTATTTTTTGCATCTGTAGTGACACTAGGAGCCCCAAATGCCTTCATAATATTGCTTATGGCTGTGTAGTACCGCATGAGTAGCCACTTGTCATGCCACTTCCTTATTCTTCCTCTGCCACATCTCTGGCAGTAGTGCTGTCATCATGATTGTGTGCTGTCAGTGCTTATAACAGTGGTCATTTCAATTCATTTCCCTCTGCTCCATTGCTTTTCCATAAACAGTTCATCATACTACAGTCTCCACAACACTTGATCTGTACTGCTGTGAGCTACCTTTTTATTACTACTTTTATTTAAATAAAAATACGTTTAATGTATCATACTTGAATGTAGACATAGCTTAACATTGATCTCCAACTTTTAAGGGCAATTTTTTCCTCTTATTTTTACCTTTGAGATTACACTGGAATTTATCAGGTGGCATAGTTTCAGCGATAGCATATAACTCCATAAGGTTCAAAATTAATTTATTAGAACTGGACTATAAAGGCTTATACGGACCGACAAGCAAGTACCAAAAAATAGCTCATGAAGCAGCAAACTACAAAACAAGAAGGGGGGGAAGGCTTGACTTCTGTTGCTTAGTAATTCCAAATTTAGTTTAAATGGGGAGTTAAAACAGCCGCAGTTGCTACAATCCTATTTAGGAGTATGGCTTTGGTAAGGCACATGTGACCTTCATGTCTGTGAATAAACTTTTTGCTGGTTTTAAATAACAGATACTGAAATCAAACTAAGCATCAAACAAGAAAATACGGATGTATTTCTGTTGGGAAGCAAGGACACTGTTACACAGGAGGATTTGGAAGTATTTAAGCAGGCTCGAGAACTTTCCCTAGAGGTAGGAATCATGTTACACAAAATGTAGTTATTTTTGTAAATAAAAGTTAATTTTCACAGTCTATTCATCTTCATTTTTAATATGTTCCTTTTTATTTCATGTGTCATACTTGCTGTGAATTTTATTTGGGGGACACTGTTGCATACAGTGGTATTCTCCTAAATAGGAGACAAGGTATCATACTGGAATAAATCAGATGGTAAATGACGCTTAGAATAGATTTTGAGATATACTTGAGCATTTTGGGCACAGGACTATAGGATTTAACACAAGAGTTTAAAAGTGGCTGACATCCTGGTCACGATCCTTAGAGTATGTGGTCAGTAAGAATGTGCCTGATGATTTTCCTCTGTGGATAGAGCAGAAGCTACAAAAAATTAAGACTGTCCCAGGAAATACCATTCAGAAGAAAACTTGTTTTAGTGAGTTCATAACTTCATTTTACCTGAATACTTACCACACCTCTCAGTTTAAATTCTAGACTTTTTCGAACAGTGAAAAGACTAGTGCTGAATCAGACTAGCAAACCAGACTTTTACTTTTCTGTGTCCATGAAATGAGTAACCAGTGTCTTTGAGAACTGGGGTCAGAAGTTTGGTGCATATCGTGTTTGAACTTCTGCTTTCTTAAAATGGCATCATAAATTACTATGTTGTATTTTTTCAGTAATGGAATTCACTTAATTGTTTTTCAGTTTTAGTGTACAAGAACTGACATTACCTTCTATGTGGGTCAACGCAGTGAATTTTTTACAATCTTCATTGAGAGCATGTTAACCAACAAATTCAAATTGAGTTTAAAGATTTAGTTTCGTTATTAGCTTGTACTTCTTTTTGCTTATGGAAATAGTTCCCACCTCTTGCTTTCTTTCTCTTTCATATGCAGTCCAAAAATGCTAGGGGGTAAGATTTCTAAAATTTGTGACATTGAAATTGCTTTGTTTTCCCCACCTTTCTTACACTTGTGTTTTTTCCAGCCCTTTAGGGTCTAGCAGTCACTTTCTGATGAGCTCAACTGCAGTGTGATAGTCTTGACTATTATAGAAGTAAAATGCAAGGACTCTAGAAGTGTTGTGCTGATACCTTTGTTCTCATTCCTTTGACTGCTGTGGGCCAGGAGAACTTGAGGCTGTTGTGCCACTTATTTAGCTGGGCCATGATTCATTCATTCATTCATTTGTATCCACTTGTAAACACTGATCACTTACCTTCCTTTAGTTGTTTGACACAGAGGAAGAAACTTTTACTGGTTGTTTGCTGTTCACAGGCTGTCCTCTGTCCAGATTTTAATTGCTTAAGCAACTGATTTGAATAGTTTGGGTTTCTCATGCTTTCAATAGCTAAAGTTTCTTTTGCTATAACTAATACTTCCTTTTATTGCACCTGACAGAAAATTGGGTGTAAAAACACTGGTGAAACAAGTGGACGATACCCTTCAGTGATTGAGTTTGGAAAATATGAGATCCAGACCTGGTACTCTTCACCTTACCCACAGGAATATGCAAGGTAGCAAGTTGTCAAGATGGCATGGTTGGAATTTTTGCTGATTGAATAGTTATAATTTATTTTCTTGCTCTTATGTAACAGTTTGTAATTACAACCTTTAGAAGTAGATATGCCTTTGTAATTACAAATGCGCACATGTCTTTTTGGCTAGTTCTAATCAAAGATGCAATAAAAACAATGATAAACAGCATAAACAGTGACTTGCAGTGTGTATCAGTGTGGTTTTGTTGAGAGCTTTTTTTGTTTGTGTTTTTGTTTTGTTGGCTTTGTTTTCATTTATCTGTTTGGGTTTTTATGTGGTGGAGTTGTTTGTTGTCTTAAACCATTGTGCTGAGCTATGTCCAACTTCTGGCCATTTAGACATATCAGTTTTGTAAGAAAAATGATTTCCTAGCCTTCTGCACTTGCAGAATAAGGAAAATTAAAGGAGAGGGGGGTCCTGTGTTCTGCTTTGTCTCCTTTACCTTCACTTGAACAAGAAGGTTGAAATTTGATGTATTACTCCAGTGTGCCTACTTTTGATGGAGACTACAGTAAAAGCTTAGGTGAAATGGGGGAAGGAGGAAGTAACTGGAATCTGCTGGAGGCTGGAGAACAAAACAACTGATCACAGCTCAACTCTGAATATGGTTCACTGTGATTAATTGAATCTGATCTCTTCTTACCTTTTCTGATGAATGGTGTGTGAATGTTTAATCGTAAACTCTAATGTTATACTTATTTACTTAGTTATGCTTAAGCAGTATTTACTTATGGTGGGTTATATTGGAAAGGGAAGGGCTTTTTCTGGCAACTTTTTTAATTTACAGAATGTAACAAACTTTTTGTATAAAATATCTTCTCAATTTTTATACAGATTGCCAAAGCTTTACCTGTGCGAATTCTGTCTTAAATACATGAAAAGTAAAAACATTCTGCTAAGGCACTCAGAGAAATGTGGCTGGTTTCATCCTCCAGCCAATGAAATCTACAGAAGAAATGACCTTTCAGTATTTGAGGTATGTTTATAAAAAAGTGTAAACTTTTTGAAACTAATCTATTTGTAGGCTTCCTTGGAGATGCTTCTTACACTGCAAGAACAAGTCCGTTGTTCCTATTCTGTTCTACCCTTTGGGGCTGTGTTCTTTCATGATTCATACTTGTATTTCATGTGCTAGCCAATCTCTTGAGATGCTTGCATAGCATTGCATCTTAGAGCTTCCATTGCACTTCTGTCATGGACTGCTTTATCTTTCCCTTCTCAGCAAAAGTACCTCATGCACCCATTAATTTCTGGTTGAGTATTTTGGGTATAGGGGGAAGGCTAACCCTATAATGTAGGTGCTCCTAAAGTAAAAAAGCAAGCAGAGCATCTTCTTCTGTGTTCTAAAATCACAAATACAGCTATTAAGTGCTTTTGCCTTCCTTTTGCATGTTTGAGAAGCTTGTCCTGAAACATCCTGGCTGGGTGACAGAAGTTCAGGCCAAGTTGGACCAGAACACACTGCTTTTAATTTATTAAAAAATACATATCCACAAACTCAATCTAAATTAGTCTCGTGGGAGATGACTTCCTGTAAGTTTGAGGTTTTATGGATATCCCAGACAATAGAATTCTGTGTTTCAAATACCTGCAGTTATTAAAACTGCATTAACCTTCACATTCCTCTTTCTCAAGCATCGTTACAGATAGCATTAACAGAAAAGACTGCTGTGGGATTACTAGGACTTCTTTTGAGACTGTTTCTCAACAAAGTTATTTAGATGTGTATCTTGATAATTTCTTTTTAATTGCAGATATCAGATTCTGCTTCAAACTTGGGTTTTCATATTATATAAATGTCTGTTGTGCTTGGTCATTGCCATTATCTGTTCAAACAGTGGTAGATGCAGTCTTGAAGTCCTTATTTAAGTTAGAACAAGATCTTAGTACTTGCTTCACTTGTTTGTGTTTGTGCTAATAAAAAACCAGCTATTTGCATCAAGGCTGTTTCTTTCCTGATTTAAGCAGTTTGTATAGATCTTCCAGCAAAAGACTTGTTGTAAACAGACTTAACTCTTTTCCTACCAAGAAGTGAAATCATCCTAGTCAGTCTAAAATAACTTGATTTTCTCTATTAGCAGGTGTTAAGACCTGTGCAGCATACAATAGGCAAATTGTGCTTTCCCATTTATTTTCATTAACTGCTGCCAACACATGAACAAAAAATTCCTAAAAAAATAAAGTAAAATACAGGGAAGGGGGAGGTGGTGAATTGCTGCAAAAGCCACATGGAAAACAAGGTGTGTGTGAAAGCATTGTCCCGACTTTCTCTACACTTTTCATTCCCTTTCTCTATTTTAGGTGCTTCAGTAAGCACTTAAGCCTTCTGAAATAAATGTGGTTGGTTTGGTTTTTTTTTATTTCAAAGGTTAGTGTCAGTCGTTACTCTGACTGTAGCAGCTTAGTCATTAATTGATGTCCTTCATAGATCCTTTCAAGAATTCTGTGTAACCATTTTCTTTTAGGCAGAATGAAGGGGTTGTGGTTTCCTTCATGGTTTGTTTTTGAGAGAAATAGGAATAAGTTGAGCATTTTGTGTTTTTGTACCTCTGCCCAGAGCACGACTTCAACAGTTTTGAGAGAAGACTTTAACTTACTACTACACTATAGTCAAGAATCTTTTGATGGATGCTTGCTTTTGAGTTCGCCACCCCTCTTTTTTCCCCATTTCTCACATTTAAAACTGATGAACAGGCTGTGTTTGCCTGAAATTTAAGAACTCTTTTACATTTCTGTACTAATGTTCTTACTGAAAAAGACAGATCATGTAATTCGCATTTTCAGGCTTATGGCTTAGCCAGTGGTGGTTTCTGCTTTTTTAATGTTCACATTTAATTTGCACATTTGCTACTAAGTGTGAAAAGTAATGGAAAGCAGCATCTGGACAATGGAGTGCGTTATACAAGAGCTTAACATATTTGGCAAGTCCTTAAGAGCTGTATGCAAGTTTATTCTGATGCATTTAGGAGCAGTAGCTGCCCATTAAACTTTTGAGGTTTTTTGATCCGGTTAGCAACTATACAACTGAAGTTGCCTTAAAATCCCTAAGGATATCCAAAAAGTTTTCTTTCTTCAGATTTGTAACTAGGATTCTTACTCAAAACAAATTAGAATAGAACATGAATTTTTCAGCACAGTGTGCATACTGTTTGTCTCTGAATGAAGTACAGCTACTGTCATTATCAAAGAACATCAGTACAAACAAACTGTTTCTGTTAAGATTATTTAATAAATGCTGCTGCCTTTGAGCCTTCCCTTTCAAGGATTACCTAATTGATCTAGGAAATCTGCATCTGTGTCTGGTATTTCTGTAGCTGTCTGTGTCACAGGCACTCATAATATACCTAGACTAGTTGTAACATTTAGCCTGAAAAGTTACTTCACTCATTCAATAGCTTTTTAGTCTGGCGTGGAAATTTTGTCTTGTCGAATTTATATTGAAAACATTGATGTGATTGATACAGAATTTGCTACTCATTTGTTGACTTTACACCTTAAGGATTCAGTGTAATAAACGTCATTGTTTGAGAGTTTTTTTAAGTTGTTGTACACCACTGCCTTCTAGCAAACCATAGTTTAATGCAGTTTTAACTAGTGCGTTTTTGTTGTCTGCCAGTTACACTCTTTTTCATTCCAGGAATAAAGTGAAAGAGGTAAGTGTATTTTTTAACAACTAAATTGTGAAGTTACTTTTTTTAATAAAGATGAATACTCAGAGGCTACTTAAAAATGCAAAGTAACTAGTACTAATTGGCAATTTCCTACTTTACAAGAAAGTGGGGCATTTTACTTTTGAACTTGAATGTGTTTTGTTGAGGTTTTTTCCCTGTATCACCATAGTGTTTATGTTTCCTTCTAGGATATAACTGACTGAATAAATTCTTTTGTCCTAACTTGTTGGTGTCATGGAAATAACTGCATCTGTCTTGCTTTTCTAGGTTGATGGAAATGTGAGCAAAATTTATTGTCAGAATCTTTGTTTGCTAGCTAAGCTCTTTCTGGACCACAAAACCTTGTATTATGATGTTGAACCATTCCTCTTCTATGTCCTTACAAAAAATGATGAGAAAGGATGCCATTTAGTTGGATATTTCTCTAAGGTAAAAAGAAAAAAAGTGGATCTATTTAATATTTGTAATTTCCTGCTCTCCTTAATACTTGTGACAACAGCAAGGAAAAAAAATATCAGAAGTTTGAAAAAATAAGCAGAAGCTTGAAAGCCTCTCTGTAAATCTCAAATATTATATGCATTGTCTCAAATACACTATGCTTTCTTGCCTCTGGCTAATGCAAATTGAGAATGCATTCAGCTACATGGATTGGGGTGGGTTTTTTTCTTGGTTTGGGATTCTTTTTCTTCGTTTGTTTTGTTTGTTTCCAGAATGTGTTGTGGTTTCAATTGAATATTTAAGTCTTTTTCTTCCCCCTAACATTTTTGTATTAGTATGCTAAGTCTTAACTTGTCCAAGTTGCAGGTACTTGGAATGTTGATGTGTTTTCATGCCTTCACTGTCAGCAGTTCAAGCTGACTATTTAGATGTAAATAGCCAGGAATGTTCCTCTCCTATGTACTGTGGGATCTAATGCAGTTACTTATTACACTGATCTAAGAATGCAGTGCTTCACTTCGTGGTGGATGCCTTGCTTGGCAGTGGATGTCTCTGTTGGTTGTGGCTGAATTGCAAGTAATAGATGGCTGCTGTAGAAAAAGATAGTGCTTATGTGGACTGTCTTGACCAAGATGACCAAAAAAAATGGTGAAGTGTAGTTTGAGGTGATTACAAGAGGAAAAGCTTCTATTATTGTCTATAATTTGCCCCATAAAGGATGTGATGAATAGGTACAGTTATTGAGAAATTCAGTACTTCTTGCCCCTAGTATCACCACCTCCTATTGACTGTATAATTTTCTTTCTTGAAGAAGTGATTTGTGTGAAGATAGCACTTTGGAGAAGTCAAAAAAATCTTGTCAGAGTACCTGGATATTATGCAGTAATCTCTTGGGTGTCTGACCACATCCTTCTGAGAGGTGGGCTTTGCTGGAGTTAAAGTAACAGTGAGACATGTAGGCACAATTTATACTGTCTTTTTTGTCAGTCAGAACTTCTTGTGACTTACAAATATGCCAGCTTTGATTTAGGAAAGTATTTTCTCAATTTATTTAAGGTAATGCAGGTTAAGGTGAGTCTGATTTGATTTTAATTTTTTTATCCCATATCATAGAATTGTTCATGTTGGAAAATACCTTTGAGATCCAAATCCAACCATTAACCCGGCACTGCCATGTTTGCTGCTAAACCATGTCCCCAAGTACCACATTAACACATTTGTTGAACATTTCCAGGGATAATGATTCCACCGCTTTCAGAAGCAGCCTATTTCAATGCTTGATAACCCTTTCAATGAAGGAATTTTTCTTAACATCTAATCTGAACCTCCCTTGGTGCAACTCGAGGCCCTTTTCAGCTGACCTCTCACTTGTTACCTGGGATTAGAGAGTTGAGTAGAATCCAAATAGAACACATCTGCAGCCTTTCCCTCGTGCTCCAGGTGGGTCACCCTGTCATGGAAGGAGATCAGCCTATTCAGGCAGGACCTGCCTTTCAAAACCCAAGCTGACTGGGCCTGATCTCTGGTTGTCCTGTATGTGTTATGTGGTGGCACTCCAGATCATCTCCTCCATGACCTTCCCTGCACCAAGGTCAGGCTGACAGACCTGTAGTTCTCCAGATCCTCCTTCCACCCCATCTTGTAGATGGGCTTCACATTTGCCAACCTCCAGTCAGCTGGGACCTCTCCTGTCAACCAGGACTGTGGGTAAGTGACGGAGAGTGGCTTGGTGAGCTCTTCCAACAGCTCCCTCAGTACCCTTGGATGGATTCCATCAGGCCCCATGGACTTGTGTACATCTACGTGGTGTAGCAGGTCACTGACCACTTCCTCCTGGATCACAGGGGCTTCCTTCTGCTCCCCATCTCTGTCTTCCAGCTCAGAGGGCTGGGTACCCTGAGGAGAGCTGGTTTTGCTATTGAAGACTGAGGCAAAGAAGGCATTAAGTACCTCAGCCCTTTTCTCATCCTGTGTCACTATCCAATGTCACTGCATTCAAAAAAGGATAGAGATTTTCCTTAGCTCTCTTTTTGTTGCTGATGTATTTGTAAAAACATTTCTGTATTTCTTTTATGCTAGTAGCCAGTTTACATTCCCACTGTACTTTGGGCCTTCTAATTGTCTCCCTGCATGAACTCATAACACCCTTGTAGTCCTCCTGAGGTTCCTGACTCTTTTTCCAAAGGTGATACTCTTTTTTTCCCTGAGCTGGAGAGAAATGTCTCAGTTGAACCCAGCACGTCTTCCCTGGTGCTTCATCTTGAAGTATGTGGGAATAGTCTGCTCCTTTTATCATTTCCTTAAAGCACATCTAGCCTTCACGGACTTCTTTGCCCTTGAGAACTGCCACCTAAGAGACTTTGTCAATAAGTATCCTAAATAGGCCAAAGTCTTCTCTCTGGAAGTCCACGGTTTTGCTGCCCCCTCCCCCTTCTTTACTTCTTCAGGAATCGAAAACCATCATTTTGTGATTGCTGTGACCAAGATGACCTCCAACCATCCTATCACCTACCAGTCCTCTGCTCACAGACAGGAGGTCCAGCAGAGTACCTCTTCTGGTTGACTTACCAGCTGTGTGAGGAGGTTATATTTCACACGCTCCAGGAATCTCCTAATCTGCTTCCTCTCTGCTGTATTTCCAGCAGACATCTGGTAAATTTAAGTCCCTCACGAGAATGAGGGCTAGTGATCATGAGACTTCTCCCAGCTGCTTGTAGAATAACTCATCTGGCTCTTCATCCTGCTTGAGTGGTCTGTAATAGACTCCCACCAGGATATTTTCCCTGTCTCAGCCTTCCTTCTGATTCTTACCCAGAAACACTCAGCCCTTTTATCACTGTAATTAAGCCGCAGACAATCAAGATGGTCCCTAACCTAAAAGGCCAGCCCACTGCCTCTTCTTCCTCATCTAACCCTTCTGAAGAGTTTGTAGCCATCCATTTCAGTATTCCAGTTATGTGAGTTGTCCCATGTTTCCATAATGGTAACTGTCATAATTTTCCTGCTGCATAGCTTTTCTCTTGTTTATTGCCTGTACTGTGTGCATTGGTGTAGACGCATGTCAGTTGGGCTATTGAATCCTGCTGCCTTTCTGGAAGGAGTGGCTCTAATTCCTGTGTGACCATTTTCAAGTCCTTCTGTGATTTCTAACACATTAATAACCCTTGCATCCTTGCCGCCACGTAGATCTCCATCTCCTACCTCTACTGAAGTGGCAGACTTGGACCTTGCTAGCACACTATCATCCCCCAAACAATGGATAAATTTGCTTCCTCTACTTCACACCTGTTGCTTTTGCCCAGTCTGTTTGTCACATCTGATGATCACAGATGTTACCACTACCAAAATGTAGGGAAAAAATCTCCAATTATTGCATGCCGTCCACCTGTGTCTCCCACCTCTTTTTTTAAAAAAAAGAACATGCGTATGTGTTCTTGCAGCCAGAAATGCTCTGGCTTTTCTTAACTGATTACAAATGCGTTGCCAGGATGTGAACTTAATAGCAGCAGTCTTGAGAGTTTGAGAAATCTGTATAGAGAAAATACTTACCTAGCTGTAGAAACTAGGAAACCTTGTGAAATATGGCTGCTCTCACAGCTGACGAGATATTTGGCAATGAGTGTACTGGTGTGTGATCCTGTCAGTGTCATCACTAGTCTAGTGTCATCTTAAGTGTGGAGGCTGAAGTGATAGCTGGTATCTTAAGCTATACATGTGCTTAACACAACTTCTTGCCACTTATACTGGCCTGGATATTTTTGGTTGGTTTATTTGATCTCCCTCAAAACTACTATTGCTGATTTTTCAGGGTGTTTTCTTTGTCTGTAATCTTTTAAAGATAACATGACTCTTCCTTTTTATCAATAAATTGGAAAGAATCTAAAATCTGCAGTAGTTAGAACAGCTTCCTAGTTTAGCTTTTTCCTTCTATTGTGTAATATCTGCCTACATTCTCTGTCTGTGACTTCATTCTGTCTGAAAGAGCTTTTGCTTCTGAGCCTTCTGCCTTAATTTTGATTCAGATGAGAAGCATTCAGAAAAAGTTTGTATACTGCAAGCATAAGCTCTTAGTTCTGCAGATATGTGGTTCCTTTCCTGCACTCCAACCACATACTCATTCAGAGAGGGAAGATAAAGATGAAAACCAGTAGGCACTTAGTGTAGCAGTTGTAGAAAATACAACTTTATCACGTGTATGGATATTATATCCCACTTTTACATCCTTGACAGAACAGTCAGTGAAGCATGAAAATATTTCCCTCCTTTTACAGTCCTTTTCTTTTGAAGTACTTAAACTTCATTGTTGTGTTCAGACAATGTATTTGATTTTTAAGATGCTGAATAGTTAACTAATTAAAAATATTTTGAAGGGTGTTTTTGATAGTTCTTATCACAATTAAATATTAAGGTGGAATTATTTGACTTTGGTACTGACCTCATACATCTGTTCACCTTATTGGGATATTTTGCAAGGACAGTGGCAGGTGCAGGCAATTGCCCACTTCAGCAGTGCTTTGACATACTTGATCTGTTTCTCCTTCCCACAGGAAAAGCTTTGCCAGCAGAAGTACAATGTCTCCTGCATAATGATCATGCCCCAATACCAAAGGCAAGGATTTGGAAGGTTTCTCATAGATTTCAGTAAGTGAAGTGTTTTGTTTACATTTGTGATCCAAGGAGCTGATGGCTGCTGTAAGGAAATATAACATATGAGACGTTATTTAACTTGCTTTGTTTTTTTTTATCAATAGATAATGAGATTTCTGTTTATGTTTACATAGGGTAGAAAAGCTCCCTGAAGTGAAAAACTTAGTGCTGCTCTGTTATTGTACTCAAGGAAATTGAGAATGGTTCTCTCGGCAGTAATATTAGTTCACAAAGCTATTATCCTGAATGAATTGTCTAAATTACCTTCCCTTTTGCCTTGCTCATTAGTATAAGAAGAGGCAATTATTTGTGATTATAGCTAAGAAGGTGTTAGTCCAAGGCATTCTCTACATTCTAATATTTCTAACTTCTTTTAGCTAAAAAAACTGCTTTAACTGAAGAATTGCCACAAAGAAGGAATGTGTTTTGGTTTTTTGTGTTCATCGCTTCCTTAGGGAAAACTGTTACCAAAAAATATAGGTGCTCACTGCTGTACTTGCTGTTTTATTTTGCTGAATTGTCTGACCTGTTAGAAAGCTTCAGGCACATTTGTTTAAATATAGATTTGTTATTACCCAAATCTTTAAGGTGCAATGCAACTCCAAACAAAATTATATAAGGAAACTTCTCTGTTCAGTGTCCTCAGTATTCCTGAATCCAGCTTTCTACTGTAATTCAGAGGGAGGATGACAAGAAATTAGTGTATATTGTATGTGGTTGGTTTTTGCCATTGTGTTTTTTAAAGCACTGTAGAATTACATGACAGTAGAGATAGTTTAGATAATAGGATTCCTGCCCTGAAGGTGTATGCAAGAACATTAAAATGCAAATAATAATATATTGCAGTGTAACAGCAGGACAAAGACAATAATTTGTAACTGTAGAGTTTTGAAGTTCTTGGTCTCGCAGTGTTCTACCCAGCATGACTGCACTAGAGTGTATAGAGATATTTAGTATGTCTCATTGTATGGCTTTATAAACTATCCCCCTGTGAGTCAGGTACGGATGGTTCTGGACCACTTAATCTGCCATTGAAATGTAGCCATCACTGGAGTGGAACACAGCAGCTGTTCCATTGTGCACCTTCTGCAACCTTTTAGGAAAGGCTGTGAGAAGTACCACATATTTCTGGAACTGTGGAGTAAACTTTAAGCTTGCTTAGTTAGAAATAGGCCCCTTTTTTTCTGCAAAAAGGAGATGGGGAACTCTTAGTGGGCACAACTGGTAAGTACTTCCAGGATTTTGGTTTATTTGGTGCTCTGCACTGTCTCTCAAAAAAATAAAAAAAGCATTCTCAACAAATGTTATTCTGTTTGAATTTGCAATACTTACTTGTATAAAACTCATGCCACAGCCATGAGACCCATGGATTCCACAGAAAGTCTGGGTATGAATATGCCATGTCTGTCTGGATATGCGCTCTGTTACTGTGCGGAGTGCTGCTTAATCTAGGAAAGTCATTGGGCTGTTCTGTCCTTACCCTTCTGGAAAAATCTTGAAGCACATTGGGTTGTTTGAATCATTAGGTTTTGTGTTAAATTGCAACAAGACCTAGTGGTGTCCATGGCTTGGAGCTTATCTGGTGCTATTCCTGTGTCATTCCTCTTTGTGGACAAGTTCATATCGCAGATATAGGCTGCAGCTGTTAAAGCTGGGTATAGTCCAGAGACCACCTTCAGCTTCTCCTGTAGCTAACAGACTGCCCACTGCATGAGCACACAGTCCTTCAGTACCTTTCCCCATAGAGTTTTCTCTTCGTTTTCTGGACAGAGGTTCCCTTAACTAACTGGGAATCAGACTCTCAGCTGCCAACAGAGCGAAGAACCGAGAGAGGTGACTGAGAAAATCTGGCTCTGTAGTACGAGTGAGATACAAATTACATGAAAGGTAGTGAGAGAACTGTTAGTGGCTATTTTTCCCTAGCTATAGAATGGAAGGTAAAAAAGGAAGGACAAGTTATCAAGACTAGTTTTCCTAGATTGTATTTATATCTCATTGTAGGATGGAGGCTGGATGCCATGAAATGGGGCCGCTATAGCTTTTTCTGAATTAGTGAGTCCAAAATCCATCTTCATACAGAAAAACACTTTGAAATGAATTATTTATTCTTTTTCTTGGAATTTTACATGTGGTTTTGCCTTTTATATTGAGTAACTGCCATCTTCTTTGTACTTTTACTCAGGAGACCACAAGTGAACAGGAAGGCTAAAGTTGCTCTAGCTGGCCTGAGAAAATGTGATCTAACAAAACCTCAGTTATTATTCTAAACTTGAGCAGAGCAAGTTTATCATAGTTTAAAACATCCTTTGCCAGTGACATTATTCAGACTGTCATGTTCTCATAAAGTTGTTGGAAGATAAATTTTATGCTCTGAATGTTAAGTCTTCATTTGTTATGTGTGCAATGCTTGTAAACTGCTTTATTTTGAAAGCTGTGAAGCAGTCACTGGTACTTGTCTTCTTCTACAATGGTAACCAGAACAGTTTTTAGACTACAATACTAAAAATGTAACTGAGCAAGTAATTTTGAGAAAATTATAGTTACAAACCACAAAAGGGAAGGTTTTAAGAAGCAGCTGACTGCTCACATGGCTTTGTGTAGTGTGTATCTAGACTCTTGATAGAAAGGCTGGAAAGAACGCAGCCTTAAGCCATACTGGTGGGAAATGTATTTTGTGGTAAAAATTTTCTTCTTTTTCGGTAAGTAAAATGATTTGTTTGTTTAGATTGTGGTGTATTCTTTCAGCCAACAAATTTAATCTTCACAGATTAATCTTACATGGTCATGCTGTAATTTGCAAGAGAAAATAAATTCTTTTGTTTTGGTAGAAGAAAAATAGGTATCTTTTTCCTGATGATTGGTTTATATGATTTTCGCAACATTTTGCTAACTATATTTAAATGTATCTGTGTTTCAAACTGAAACTGATAATACTGTTACTTCTTACTCTGTAGACACCACCATAAAGGTCTATCCAGCTGTCTCTTCAGGAATCTATAATATCACTAGTGGTTATAAGATTTTTAAAAAGCAAATTAACTTTTGTGAGAAGCATGTGTGCTGTAAAATGCCTGAGTTTGCTAGTTTTGTCTTCAGCAAAAATTTCATTTTTAATTTTCTGTATGTCCTTCATCGTTTAGATAGAAATATTATTGTTAAAACCAGAATTATAGGCTCTGTAGCTGTGTTCTTAAAGCCTCAATTTTTATTTTTTTTTTGTAATTGTAGGGAAGTTAGAGATTTTGACTGTGATAGGAACTTGTTGGGCTGTTTAGAATTTGAAAAAGAATGTTATAAATCTTTGTTAAACGGCTAAATTGTTGATTTGTAAAATTGAAGACTTTATACTGTAAGATAAAACCAGTTTGACCTGTTTTATTTTCTTGAAGTATGTCATACTGAAGACAAAATAGTTTACATGATGTCTTCACTTTGTTTACACTGAACATGCTTTATTAAATATTATTTTATAACCGTCGGATGATTTTTTACGTAGGGAGAGAGAACCTAGTGTTTACTTGGAGTGTATCTAAACATACAAAGCATTTCCGGAAAATGAATAAAGATCTTAGTTTGCTTGTTATATTTATACTTTACTGCCTTTTACAGGACTGAAGGTTCTTGCCAAACTTGTTAGGTTTGGGCTGTTTGTTTGTTTTAATTTCCTTGTTGCTTCTGTATTCTGTGAAGTTGACTGGATTGCAATTGCAGGATTGTACCTGAAGGAGAATAATTGACTTCTGCATCCATCTTTTGTATTTGCTGTAAATAAAACTTTTGGGCAAGTGGATCCTGTTGAACCAGAAATAAACTAGAAAGCAGGCTTTATTTTGTAAAAACCCATTCTTACATTGTTTCACTTCAAGTCTTTTTGAGGTGTTAGACAGCTGTTATTCTTATCACAAGGATTACATGTACTTGAACTTGGGTGAGCCATTATATATTCTCTGTCAGTTCAGCCTACATTGCTGCTGAGGTTTGGACAGTGCAAGCACTGTAGCTACTGTGTTGTAGCTTCTCTCTGTGCAGATCCAGGTTTTTTATAAACTTTAGCAACTTCCCTATATGAGACATTTTTCTTTGCTTTTTTGATTCAGTTTCTCTTCATTAGGCTGCGGTGCCAGGACATACTAGTATGTGTTTATTTGGTGTATCTAACACAGAGCTGAATATTACCAGAATGGAATACAGCAGCAATTTGTATTTGTTTCTGTAATTTTAATGTCATCTTTTGATTCACAAAGCTCATCTTATCACAGTCCCATGTTTCTGCTACTGGTTTGCAAATTCCATGCTGGAGGCCTAGCCAGCAGGTGGAGGAGAAGAAATGCATTTAACTCTCAGGATAAACCTTTCCAACTGTGCTGGCTACTAGTTGAGAATTCATTTGCATTACAGTGAAGTTACAATTGGGTTTAATGCTGAGGAGCAAAATCCTTGATAGCCTTTTGTTATTTACCTTGGGGATGTTTCTGGTCCAATTGAGTGTAGCAGTTTCTTCCTCCCCTTCTGAATTCCTTCTTTTTATTTAGTTTATGTGTTCATTGTGAAACAATTATTCTTGATTGAGAGATGAAACATGTTTTAAAGATGGGTACAAGCAGTATCAGCACTTACGAAATGACTTGTGTGCAACACCAGGGAAGGCAAGTTTCCAAGGGATGAGAGGAAGAAAAAAATGGCCCTACAAGTAAGGGAGAAACTGTTACTGAAAAGTTACTTCATTCCTCCAAAATGCCTTTCATGAGTAAGCATCAGTCATTGATAAAGGATGTCAGTACTATCACTGATCTTTTTAAACTGGTAATGGAGAGAGAGATCCACTCTTGCTAGTGGCAACATTCATTAGTCTATGTTGTTCCTCAATAGGAAATGGCTTAGCAAAGGCCTGTAAACGAGATCCATGTTGTGTTTATTTGCTGTTAACAGCTTTGAAGAAATTGATGGAAGACCTGGAACTACAAGATGTTTCTTTGCTCTCAGTTCTAATCCTGTCTTCTTGACTGCAAATTCCTACAATCCCTTGTAACCATTTAGGAGCTTTTGTGCACAAAAGGTAAAATGGTGAATTATTCTGTGCTGAAAGTGGATGGGGAACAAGTACAGAGGTCCTTCAAAGGTGTTTGTTACACCCATGATCCTTTATGCACTTGACTGGAGAAGTAAGGGATGGTGACGGGGCAATGAAAAGACAAAAAATAATGCATAGCTTCATAAAGTGCATTCTTTAATTCCTTCAAGTTTGCACTTGTTTCAGAAGGGCTGCTTCTCTCTGTGGATATGTGGAAAATGTTCATTGCTTAGTGCTCAGTCATACTGAAGTGGTAAGCATTGTGTATTGGGTCCAGAGAACTGCTCCAGACAGTTATCTGTCCTGCAAGCAACATAAACCTGCATTGGTAAGAATATGGACAGTGGGTTTATTTCTTATTGGTGGCAGTTTGGACACGCTTTTGAAATCAGCTGAAAAAAACTGCATTGCATGAAAACTTAGGGTAGTCTTTAGGCACAGTTTAAGTAGACTGAAAAGATGAGATTTTCTTCCAGTGTTCAGTGCCATTTTGTTCTTCTAATAAGATCGCTAAAGACCTTGTCTAGCCTGCAAGATCAGTGTTTCTCTGAAAAAGGCTTGGCTTCTGCTGAGCTTGAAGAAAAACTTCAAAAATAAAACTGCTTGGCTTTGAATATGCTCAATTCAAACAGCATTTGCTCTTCTAGGATCAGCTAGCCAGTTACAGTTTCTTCATGGCTCCAGTACTTGAAAAGCTCTGTCTTCTGGTACTGACAGAAGGTTATTTTTGATGGAAAATGAGAATTCCTTTTAGACAATACTGGGCCTAGCTTTCTCGCTCATGCACATTACTAAGTCTTGGGTTTTTGCAGTGTCTTTAGCAGGAGTCATGGTTGAGCTTTCCATGGCTGGTTGCTGTTTGGACAGTGATTTCGTTTCATCTTCCAAATTGTTTTTGTGGTGCTCTAGTGTATCAAGAAGGTTTGAAAATATTACTCTGCCAAAAGATCAATTTTTATAATTTGCTTATCTGTGGTTCTTGCTATAGGGTTTCTAGACTTTCTGCTTTAACTGCAATTTAGGTTACTCCTTTGTGGAAACATGAAAAGCAATGATTTTTTATGAAGTACTATGTTTGTGCAGTCATCCAAAAAATCTAATTGAGCAAGACTTGAAACTAGTAACAGACTAACATGGAGCCTCTCATTTAGGGCAACGTATTGCTGATAAGATGCTAGCACTTGAGAAAATGTCATGCCAGTTAGGAAGATGAGTAACTTTTTAAAAATACAGTAAATGTGTTGGAAATAAGTGGTGGGATAGAGTAAAAATGCTGCCTGAGGTTTTTACAGTGCCTCTGAGAAAGGAGTATAATAGTAAAGGAATAGATTTGGAAATGGTAACAGTTTCATGAATGAAGGGCTTTCATTTTTTGGTAGAAAGCTGGAACGAGGAAAATGAGCAAAGCCATTGCAGTACAGAAATGATGTTATTTCTTCTTTAAAGAATACTTGAAAATGGAAACAATGGCAAACTATTAACAGAAGCACCAGAAGGACAAAAGAGAGCAGAAAGAGTGAAAAATACATATTTTTCTTCATTATGATTAATTCACACAGCCTTACTTTAAGTAGCTGTGTAGACTTCTCTTACAGTAACATGTCAAGGGGAGGGTAACTAATTTAAAACTCTATCAGAGGAAACAAGACGTAGACCTGAAACTGAGAAAACTTGTGGTTTTATAGTAATTTATAAATTAACCTCTGGAAACAAAGCAAAGTCAAGAAAAATGTAAAGATGGATGCTGTAATGAAGCAAATGTATTAGATGGAAATATGTTTACATGTATGGCAGGTAGGCTTATGGAACTGCTGAGAGCCACTGTCTGATACCTTCCTGTATTTAGAGCTATTCCTAAGCTGCACTGGGCTCTAAGTGGTTGGATCTATTTGTTTGGTATGGGTTTATATAGCATTGATAGTCTAAATCTCTTTATGGGAAATAATGCATTGACCAGAAGGTAATATTTTGGAAAACTTACCTTAAAAAAAGTCATAACGAATGTTTTTAGATGTCCAATTACTTTAGTCAAATATGGATATGAAATATCAATAACATTTGAAAAATTAGGGTGTCTGTGGAATGATGAACTCTTGCTGCAAACACACCTTACACTATTCTTTTGCAAAATCTGGTGTTAAGATGTTTTACAGTTCACGCCAACAAATACTGAAATATAACAGAAATACAATCTCAAAATAAACAGACTTTTATAACGGTTGTTCACAGTCGTTCTTTGCTGTGGACTGTAAACTGATTTGAGGTGGGGATGAAGTGGGACCAAGTGGGGTTTGTCATGATAAAGTTTATTCTAGCTAAGAGCATTTCAGCATTCCCTGTCTCACATCACAGTCCTGAAAGCACTGTTTTGTTACTGCTGAGCATGTGACAACAAGGAAAAGTGAGAATGTGAGACCCAGGGTGGAGAGGAACAGGAATTTTATTTTTTTTTTTTTTTTTAGTAGACTTTATTGGAAAGGTATAATCTCAAACTACACTTCTGGAGATTTAATGATCTTTGTAAAACAGGCCTGTCTCACTTATTAACTGTGGTGGCCCAGTTTGAATCATTCTGTGTTGTGTAGTATTTTGTCACTGACTGACTGGCATATGTACCCCAGTACAGCACACTGCATCAGTCTCCTCATCGTTTTGTGTTGGTGTTTTTACAAATGCATTGTGTCCAAATGAAAGGTTGAATTACCTTTTTTTTTTTATTATTTTTTCCCTCTAGGAGAGAATTTAAAATGTCTCTGGGAGCTGTGAATTTGAGGGAGCCTGACTACTGCTACTTATTTTCTGTTCTTTTCTTGATGATTGATTATGTTGCTGACCTCAAGGCTTGAGCTTGGCCTCTCCTAAATAACTAATAAGGATCATTCTGTCAAGCTGAGATTTAGATGAGGGCGGAATGAAGATGGATTTTGAATCAAGCTTAGTTGACTTAAGATTATTCCAAGAAAATCAGCCTCTTGGGGTTTCTTGGCATCACTTTAATATAGTTTCAAGACACTGTACATTTATCAGAACTGCAAAAGAAAGCAGGCATGTCACTTAAGGTACAGAAGTTAAGACTGTTTTAACTGAAGAGCATCTTTATCTCAGATAGCATTGAAAATAGTGAAAAGACAAGACTAAACATTGTAAGAATGTTAAGTATTTGTTGGACAAAGCTGTCTTTATAGGGCATTAGTGAATATGGAAAGCCATCTGCTGAAGACTGGTGGCTGAAAATAGATTTTAATTAAGTAGTACATCTTTTAATGATTTAACATTTTTTACAGACTGTAAGGTAACCTGAGAGGAAAACAGAAGTTTGAGTTGGCAGGGATCAGGTTAGGAAAGCCAAAGCCCTGATAGAGTTAAATCTGACTGGGAACATCAGGGATAATAAGAAAATCTTTTGTAGCTACATCAGTGATATGACAAAGAATAGGGAAAATGTGAGCCCTGTCTGGAAGGAAATGAGAAACCTGATTACCTGCAGTATGGAAAAGGCTGAGGTACTCAACAATTTTCTTCTATGTCTTCACCAGCAAGTGCTCCCACCACACTGCCCAAGTTGCAGAAGGCAGTCCCTGTCACCCTGTTTTTTGAGGCACAGCAAGACACCTTGTGGCCTTCTTAATGGATGCCTTGTTTCCAGTGCCAGCCTTTACATCAGTCAGTTCTATCTTCTGTTAAAGAAATTTTGTTCTCTCTTGTTTACTGCTGTTAGGAGTAACAGTAGATATTTAGAAGATTACTATGCCTTGGGCTTAGCTTTTTGAAGTGTGCTGTAATAGATAAATTTGTGTTCAGTGCTTGGTAGATAACGTGCACTTTCTTGTCGTGGATTTTCTGTATCTGCTCATTAACCAGGTATTGCCATCAAATTTCCTAATAACCTCCTTCACCTGTTGTTGGATTTTTCCCCTCAAAATTTTATTTGGTTAATTCCTTGTTATGAAGTGTGCTTTGGAAGAGCAAATGGAGAGCAATGATGTTTTGCTGCTCACATGAGACAAATGCAGCCTGCATCATCTCTTGTGTTTTATGGAGTACGTGTGTCATGACCATTTAGCTGAGCAAACATGGTACTTGCAGTCATTTCCTAAATGTGCCTTTTGGCTTCTCAGTGTTCAATTCCCTGTTTTGCTTTTGTTCACGTCGTTTAGTACTAGGGTATTTACTGTAAGTAGGAATAAAATAATGATAAGAAAAGCTCTTGGGCTCTGAAACTTCATTTTCTACTCTACAGCGGTTAAAATCGTCCCTGATACGGTTTTGGTCCAGACCGTCTGTCACTTTCCAAATGCGCTAACAATTTTCATGAGCCATGAATTTGGGAGAATTATGCTAACAGCTAGGTTGACACTCCAGCTGAGAGTCAGAGCTTAGTGGTATGGATGCCATGTGTCTATGCTTGTTGGCCTCAGTGCCATGTCAAGATTCTGGATGTCTTTAGTTTACTTGTTATATTAGGCATGGGCTCATAGGTCCATCATCTTCTTGTCTTGTCAATTGAGTCTTGAAGAGGTACATAGAGCCTGTAGGAAGGCAAGCAGGTGCTATTGTGTAATGGGCAAATTAGATATATTTTTAACACAGCATTCCTGTGCTGTCAACATGAAACACCAGAAGATAATGGCAATTCTTAAAGGAAATTCATTTAGCAATTACAGTTGCATAAATAATTTACTGCTCAGTGTCATTTATTGATTAATTTAAAAAATTTAAATAATAACTCAAACATTGTTTATAAAATAAAGAAAATCCAGCCTTCTTAATGATCCTCCAAAGTACTTAGCATACCAACAAATTTATTCATCCGATTGCTATTCAAAACTGATGCCCTCTGCTCGTACAAGTCTTGCTTTTAAGGGTACTTGAGTTCCTTTTCTCTTGCTTATGCTTTCACTCGACTTATAAGTACTCTACTTCATATACAGAACCTCTGCTCGAGGGCTTTACTGGCAACTGGTACAGGTAAAATAAGTGTTAGCCAATTAATTCATTCAAAGAGTGCCTTTTATAGGTCTGTCTGTAATGTAGTCATCTTTACTTTTCTTTCCCTTCATGAAGGGCGTTTGTTTAGCCTTAACCTCTTCTGAGAAGCTTTCTATAAAAGAACTGAAGGTTTTGGGCCTCCTCTGTTAGGTTTACTTGAGGATGTGGAGAGGAATGAGAGCTTGCATTATTTCTTGTAACAATAATGAGAGAGTCTTTGGCTTACTGTGTTCATCATGAAGAAAGCTTTTCTTTACTCAGACAAAGAAAGGAGAATGTAGCAGGTTGTTCACTGATCTGAGCATCTCAAGTTACAGCTAGTCTTTTTTTTTGTTGTAGTGTTTGTGTGGATCTTGGGATTGTGGTCCTTTGAAGCTGTCTCAAAAGTGCTTTCAAAGAGGGTACTAACACCTATTTAAGGTCCTCTATCTTTGACCTTCCTCCCATTGACATAGATAAGAACAGTTCAGAGGCACACAGAATAGTTAAAGAAAAAAATGGTAACATGAATTATAGTTTTAGGAATTGTAAGTCTTAACAAGCTCACACTCTCACCTTACCTCTTTCTGCCTTCCACTCCTGGTCATACCTCTGAACTTGCAATGTTGAGCTGACCTAAATGTATTGAGCTGTTCTGTCTGAATACTCGGCTGTTTTGATATTTCCAGCTACCCTTTTGAACCTGTGTCTTCTTCACAACTTGTTCATTTAATATCAAAACAAAGGATGCGATGTTTCATAAGACAAAACCTGTTATCTCTTAGAATAACTTGAAATGCTGGTTTGAGGTAAATCTTCACTTGAGATACTGGTGTATTATTAGAACAGTTACTAGTACTTGCTGTTCTTTCAGATCTTTGGTTCGATACAGAACATTGCATGAAAACTTGCAAGTTCTTCCTTTCCCTATTAAATTGTTTTACTTGGTTTTGTTTCAAACAAAACAAAGTTCTGTGAAAAAGTGCTGGATTCCATCTGTCTTGAGTCTGGTAATTAATTTGTGGGAGACGGAGAAGAAGTCGGAACATACCAGGGTAATAGTTCACTGGTTGCTTCTTTCATTCTGAATAGTTTCTCACTAATATATTGTCTTCTGACACATATATTAACAAAATATAAATAGCAGTTGAACAGTTCTCATTATATAAGAATTATATTTTGAGCACAAGCTATTGCTTAGGACTTTGAAGAAGTCTCCGTTTTGGGACTAGGCATCTCTGAGAAGTAGATTTTAAGCTGTTTCCAACTTGCAGCAGTAGTTTGATTTTGCTGCGACTCTTATCTGCACAGATTTTTCAGTCATGTACTGGCATCTTTAAAGTCTGTATTTGGAAATCTTTCATAAGTAACTTGATTCTGTTCTCTGTATGAGTGAGTTCAGTGGTGTTAGGATACCTTTTGCACGTGTGAAAGTGTATGTAAATGTTGATATGTGTGAAGTGTGATGTGACTGCATAAATGTGAACCTGAGATTGAGGTCTGTTACACAGTGTATGGCAAAAAGCTAGTATCTTATGAGGCTGAACTCCAGAATGCTAGCGTAGTGTTATTTTTGAATCTTGCAGATGTACAGTGGATCTAGTGTAGTTTTAAATGGACTTCTACTGTGAAGCCTACAGTCAGTCTAAAATTCTGGAAAGATCAGTAGTCTAAAATCCGTTTTTGTGATCCAAACAAACCTGCTCCTACTTGACTCCCATTTTCATGATATCAGTACACTGTTCCTACCCTTCTGTTAGTCTCCAGCACCTCTTGTCAGTATTGATGTTTTTGATCTGACTTCACTGGCAGCTAGACTTGATCAGTGGACTCGATTGCTGACGGCTTAAGTCCATAACATGATGTTAATAGCCAATATGGTTCAAATGCTCAATCACAGATATTGTTTCTCTAATTTGTAATGCAGTTAATCTGTATGGCTGGTGCAGAGGTGCATCCTACATTTGAAGTCCAAAAGTTTCTGGTTATTATGCAATTGTTTTAGATCCAGTGATTACCTCAAATACCTGAGAGTCATCTGGTATTTAAACAGCTGCAAGTATATATAGCTTAGAGGGCATATTCATGCTAGATATAGTACTTCCTAAGAGAGAAATACTGTTTAAAATGGGCAGAAATGCATCTAGAATATTAATGTAAAAGCACAGATGTACTGAACCCTCTCCCTCTGATGTCTGGGTACAATTTCATAGAAGCGCTCTCCAAGATGAATCCTAAATAATAGGAGTATGTATATGTCTGTAAATGAAGTTTCTTATAGTTGTCTGTCTTAACACTTCATGAAGAAACAGATACTTTGTTTTTCCACTTGTTTGTGTAACAATAGAAAAATATACAAATACAGTGACCTTTGCTGTACACTGAGTACACTGTGAGATGCCGTAGAATACTTGTATTAGTGTCTTGTATGAAACAATATTTAGACTAAAGAGCAGGAAATGGAACAAGAGACTGCATTTTACAGCTGTGTAATAGTTGTTAAGGAAAAATAAGCCGAATTTGATTCCTGATTAATTTTGGAGCAAACCATAGAAGGATGAAGCATGTTGATGCATCCTGAATTCAGGAGGTGATTGAACTATAGATAACAAACAGGTGAATAGCCCCAATGACCAAGACATGCAAACCTTGCAGTTTAATGGAACAGTTGGCCCAGAATCAGCTGCCCTGTGGATCAGAGAGCTGTTTGGAGTTGACACAACCATGAGGGTGATGTTTCAAAGGCATCAGTTGGAATGACCACACTGTACATCAGAAATTAATTTAGACAGATTTTCTAGAGATGCAAGTAGCCATCCAAGTCCTGGCTGTCTTGAAGAGTGTGCTTTGTAGGAGACAATGTGATTGGACCGGGCAGGGGAAGGGGGCCCTCTTGTATTGCATTTGATATCCCATTATTCCAATTTCTCATGTCCTGTAGTTAAAAAGGAGGAATTAGAAGACTATACTTAATCATCGAGCTGTAACTTCATTGGGATTACAGAGATGCAGTGGGTAGCTCAGAAGACTGGGCTGCTGGAATGGATGGATAACAATCTCTTCAGGGATGGACACGGAAGCCAAGGAGAGGAGGTTCTGCTCTACACAAAGGAGTAACTTGGAAGCAGGGTTCTCTGCTATGGAATGGATCATAGGCCTGTCAAATCTGTTTGCCTTGCAATCAGAGGATAGGGCTGCAACCATGAATGCTGTGGTGATCATCTGTTATAGACAGCCTGATCAGAAAAGGGAAGAGGATGAACCTTCCCAGCAACTGGATGATATCTGCTGATGGAAGACCTCTGTCACCAGGAGCTACTTGAAACAGTACTGCAAGGCCAGCACAGCAGGATGCTTCTGCAAGATATTTGGGACAGTATGTAAACACAGATTTTTGAAAGAGCAGCTAGGGCAAATACTTTGCATTTGGCAGCCCAGGATGTAGTGTCTGGGAGATAGTAGAGTTTCAGGTGGTGAGAGGAATGAGGGCAAATACCAGACTAAGGCCGAGAATTTTATCTTGTTTAGAGAACTGCTAAGTAGTGTCCTCCAAGAAGTTTGCTGTGAAGAGCACAGAAGCACAAGACATGTTGATCTCTGGAGACAGTTTCCTGGCACTGCAAAAATGACAGCCAAGGAAGAGCAAGCAGAACATGGCCCTGCTGATGAATGGAATAAGCATTGTGTTACTACATGGGCGTGTGGTGTGCAGAATGGAACTGAAGTACTCTGTACTTTCTTTGCCTTTACTTTTACTAACAGGGCCTGTTCTCAGGTGTGACAGAATTTAAGGAGCGGACTGAGATGCCATCTTTGATAGAGGAAGATCAAGTTACAGAGTACTTAAATAAAATGGTGAGATTCACTCAAGGGAACTGGCTGACATGACCGCAAGACCTTTTCCTATGATCTTGGAGAAATCAGAGCAATTGAGAACATCCTCAGTACTGAAGAGTGGCAAATGTTACATGCATCTTCAAGAAAGAGTGGACAACTGTATCAGTGAGTGAAAAAATGGAATTATATGATCACAGTATTACAAAGATTACAGAGTCTATAAATTCACTCTACAGGTATCCATATATGCTATCTCCTGAAAATTCTGTTGTTAGTGTTAGATTAGCTCATGATAGGACAACTGACTTTAGAAGTAAACTTCAGGAAGTTTGGAAGTAAAGTGCTGCCAGGCTGTTGTTTAAGCAGTGTCTTGCACAGGTGCATTTTGAACTGGACTTCATAATGCGGTACTTCACACTGGCATCAGTGATGTATGATAATTGTTAATATAGCTGAACAGGTCTAGAAAGATAAAATGGAGTTTAGTTGTGCATTGACCCCAATTCTGTGTAGCAGTTCAAATCAGTGTGATTGCAGTGGCCTTGGTACATGGCTAGAGTGCAAGCATGTCCCCTTAGAATGGTACGTTGTGTCTTTGTTGTCTGTATTGTCCTTGTTTCTCAGTCAGTTAAGCCATTTATAGCTCAACTGCACATACAGGTGACATGTTTCATAGGCAAAGGGAAGCTGGTGACAGTTTACTTTATTATGACTTACTGTGTATTGTAACAGCTCAGTAGTTGTTTCATGACTGCAAGAGCTGACAACCTGACACTTGTTCTAAGCTATAACATTCCTATTTGTGAGTTGAAACCTGATTTTAAAATGGCCCTTTTATGCAGGCAAGGCTTGAACAAGTTTGGAACCATTTAAGTTAGCTTTTGTGATTTGCTGTGAGGAGAATTACAGTGGTAAAATAGACTTCATGTTAGAAGCCAGGGTTAATAGATTTGAATTTGCTTCTTCATATGGTTTATTTTGCACCCTGATTCCCAGTTGTTACCTGTTACGAGCATACCACTTGACTTTCTGCATTTAAAAATGATTGGGAAAGGATTCAGATGTGACAATACAGTATTTGTTTTGTGGGTATTTTAATACATAGGCAATGTGATTTTGTAATGATGCTTCTCTTAAATTTTGATTCTTTGTACTTTGAGGTGGAGAGCTGTTTTCTTTCATATAAATGAAGTAAAGTCCCAATACAGAAAAATAGAAATTTTTCTCCTTGAAACAAGTTCCCATGACAATGATCAAGCAATTTTACTAGGACACATTTAAGATGATAGCAAATAGGAACTCTTTCTCCTCTTCAGGAGGGTTTCATCATGACAGCTTCTTCTTGTGCTTTTTAGGATAAGTCTTCTCTTCTTCAAAGGCCAGTAGTAGGTAAGTAGCCAGTGACAGGGTTATTCCTGAAAAACTCAGAAGTTATTCTGATCCAGGGATGTCTGCTATGTTACATATTCTGTTTTGTTCTTGACTGTAAGAGTTGCTCCTAGTGAAAAGATAGATGTGTTCTGTTTATGAATAGTTCTGTGAATGTGGAGATACGAAACAGGATGTAAACGTTTCTCTGCAATGAGTGTTTGCAGCGAAGCAAATCTCTCCCTTATTTGCATTATACTACCATCAGTGTGGTTCTGGTTTTGAGAGGAAGACAGCATTTTGTTGCAGCTTTTCTATAAGGTAAAAGCAAATTTAGTCTGTAGATGTTTTTAAGAAAAGTGAAGATATGAGTCTGAATTTAAAAAATTGAGTGGAAAGTTGTGTTCTTTGGAACAGGTAGGATAAGCGAAGGTAAGGACCCTGGAATACTCTAGTAGGACGCAAAAGATGTTTGGTTTTTTTGTCGTTTTGTTGTAACTTTCTTATTCAGAGAGATTATTACTGGTTTGCTAGAAAGTGATAATAGGAACATGACTTCTTAAATAAGATCAGAACTACGTTTATCTCCAGTGCATTATGTGATTGATGCATAAGAAAGATACATAAAATTGTTTCTTTGATTAGAGACTCTCAGATTAATTCCTTTTCAAATTTTGAGCGTAAACTATTATTTCTAGATTTTTGTAGCAGAGAAGGAAAAATCTGTCCTAGCTGAAAAATAGGACTCATTAATCTCTACTCTTGGGGTCCACTTTGAAGACTGTTAGCTTTAGTTTTTAGCCTCCATAAGTGAAAAACAAATACGTGGATTTGTTGCTAGTAGCACGGAAGGGAACTGCAATTTCTAAGTACTTGTCCAGGTATCGAGTAAGATTCAGTACTTTGTTTTCCCTTGGGGTACATTTTTGCTGGATCTGTTTCTGCTGAAGACAATGCACTGCATTGCAATGTAATGCACTGAGCTTTTGTAATTGTAGTTGAACATCATACATGACGCTCTCAAAAGAGTGAAGTGCCTCTTTGTAGCACAGTTCTCAAAGAATCTGCCTGTCTGTAAGCAGTGCAGTTCAAGACGCGGAGGAATTGTGTTAGATCAACACAGTGTCCATTGCCTATGGCACTATTGTTAGTGGTGTGGTTGCTATGTCAGATACTCCCTTATGGGGAGCACCTGGATGATAGAACACAGGAAATGATACTAGAGTTTCAGCTGGTGGCATCTTCTGGAGAAGATTGTGTTGAAGCTGCTTCAGGATGCTCTGGATGGATTGTATTCTGACTATGAGTAATTGTCAGTAAAATATACAAATGTAT
The DNA here is from genome assembly GCA_013399895.1 of Serilophus lunatus. Classification (NCBI taxonomy): domain Eukaryota; kingdom Metazoa; phylum Chordata; class Aves; order Passeriformes; family Eurylaimidae; genus Serilophus; species Serilophus lunatus. The sequence goes on from VXBA01004709.1 coordinate 1,073,556, forward strand.
TGCCCATGAGAAGAGGCAAGAAATGCTGTGATCCTTTTCATAGAAAGAGGAGATAAACTTACAAGCCAAATATAACCCTTCATTTTATCTTCTTAGAACATATTCAGCTACAATTATTTATTTTCCAAAATGTGGATGCTAACTAACTGACTGTTGCTTACTCTTAAGATAAAAGAAAATAATCTTTGTATTTAATATAAAATACAGCATTTCTTGGACTGTTCTAGGATATGAAGTTGTTTTAAAGTAGAAATAGTAGATGCAATTACATGCAAAATACTTGTTCAAACATTCATATTAGCTAAGTTCCCTAGCTTTCCAGGTGAATAGGAAACCACAAATGAAGCTTTCATTTAATCCTGTGCTATGTGTACAGAAAAATGAAATGAAGTCTAGGTTGGGCACGCATCATACAAACACTATTAGTGCCCAAGAGTTCTTGAATGTGAGATTGGTAAGCTATAAAGTTACTTGAAGCAACTGTAAGTTCTCCTCATAGATTTATTTTTAAACCTAGGTGATTCTCCCTCTATTTTCCTGTGTTGAGACTTCTGTCACTACTTCTGCTGCATCAGCTTTGTGTGTTTTTCTGTAGGCATTGATGTCTTAGTATAAAACTGTTCTTTGTAGGTTGTAAAACAAGCTGATCCGGAATTCTTTCTTGGTACATGTGAAACTTGGTGCAAAATTATGCAGAATGTTCTATATGCTATTGGTCTGCATTTGTGCAGTTGGAATTAAAACAAGAATTCTTTTCCTTCAAACTATTCGAGATGCGTTGTGGTTTTGCATGTGAAGTTTGATGTTTCCTGTCAACAGTAGTTGCATGTTGTACCAAGATTGATGAAGATGTATTATCTAGTTATAAAAAAGTTTAATATGCTGCAGCTTCAAATATTTAAACACCTTCATTTTTTTAAATTTTTATAGTAGTATTTCTTCTGAAAAACAGAATAAATTTGCTTACTGAGTTTCCAGTGGTACCATGCAGGTGTGTAGGCAGGCTTTATGTTGCTGTAGGCAGATGGGTGATCGTATTCCTTTTGAAGCTCTGGCACTTTATCCTTAATCATGCTAATAGATAAGAAAGGTGCACTATTTACTTGAGTATTTCTGTTGTTATTAGTTGGCTATCTGCTTTTCTGTATAAATATTTTTTTATGCAAACTGAAGGTTAGACTATGATAACCGGTGCATCTATATCTTCCATATTCTCTTGTGGGCCTCTGGTATTGCATCTGAGAAAGGGAGAGCCAGTGTTTGAGGCTGAATATATACGTGTATATGTGCGTGTGTGTGCATTTCATGTTTTTATCTAAGGAAAAATAGCTCTGTGTGTGTATGGTTTGCATACGGTATCCCATACAGCAAAATAAGGAAACAGCCACTGCTTCTCTTGAACCTGGTTGTTAATCATACACTTTTAATTTATAGCTAACTTGATTAGGAGAACCTTCATGGAAAGGTTAGGAGGATTTGCAAATAAGACATGACTGTACTAGATATGTTTTAAAGCAAGCTTTGAAAAATAAATGGAATGAAAAACTTGAGGGGAAAAATTATTTATTAGAAGGCACAAGAACTGTCTAAGTTGGTGGATTCAAAATGACGTTGAGTAATGTAATTCCATAAATATAATGGCTGTGCTTATGGTGGAGTAAGGGTTTTGTAAGCCTGATGTTTAAAGCCCATGTTTTGGTAGTGTTTATAAAGGTACAGTGCAGAACATCTATCATGGTGGGGTGGATTACTATGAAAGGATACATCTTATTAATTATGGGTTTTTTTCTCTATCCTGAATTAGTTTTACTGGGTGGTATCTTTTGTTCTATCCAAGTTGGTGTGTCATACCTTGCATTGTAGAATTCTGTTAAAGCTGAAGAGTTAGAAAGGATTTACAACACATAGAGAATATAAACTGAAGGTAGTATATTACATCCACTGTAATAGTGGATTGGTTACTGTCTTGAAGACTGCAAGCAGGAATTACGTGGAGGTTCTTAAATCTAAATTAAGGGAGATTATTTTTTAATTATTTTTCCTAACTAATTCTCTGAGTAATTCATCTTGTGAATTATATGGTATCTCCAAAATACAACTACCGTTTAATCAAAAAATTATGTCACTTGGGGCTTCTTGAAGAAAAATGACTTAACTAATACTATCCATGATACTTCCTCTTGAGATTCTTATGAAAACCCTTGGCTTCAATGAGGTAACTCAGGTGTAAAAGTTTCTCAAAAGGCCAGACAGTTGTAGTTCTAAATGAGAACATGTATGATGGGATGTGTTCTGAAACATGGTGGCTTTTTCTCTCCTCCTTGCCTTGTGATTAGAAGAGGGGTGTTGGTCAATGTTTGATTCTCATGATGCAAGATCTGAGTCTCTAAGAAGGATTTGATCTTTTCCTATGTCATTGTAACAATGAAAACTCATTTCTTTAATGGACAGGATTTCTTTAATTGCAAGAGTTTCCAATGTTCCAACTTTCTTAAGGGTTAGTTAAAATTTATTAATTTTTTTATCTCCATGAAGTATCCTGTTTATTTTTCTTCTAGGCTATTTACTTTCTAGAAGAGAGGGTCAAGCAGGATCGCCTGAAAAGCCATTGTCTGATCTGGGTCGTCTCTCATACTTGGCTTATTGGAAAAGTGTCATATTGGAATACCTGAACTGCCACCATGACAAACAAATCAGCATCAAAGGAATGAGTCGAGCTACTGGAATGTGTCCACATGATATTGCCACAACCCTGCAGCAACATAGCATGATAGATAAAAGAGAAGATAGGTCAGTGAATCTTGTAACAAAAAAAAAATATTAAAAATCCCAAGACAAAACATTCTCTACTTATGAAACGATGTGAAAAATATCTTTTTAAAAGTCTGACTTTAATATGAGTGATAACCATCATACCGAAGAAATCAATATAGACGGGTCTTGCTAAATGGGGTCTTACATAAGGAGTTTTTCTTCATGCTGATTTTTCAGGTCTTCTTTCATGCTAATGATTATTAGAAGTATGCATCCAGCTCAAAAGAGAATTCAGTCAAGAATTTTGTTTCAATGTAATCTTCCCTGAGTACATTCCTGACTCTTGCTGTGAAAATATTTTGCTTTGAATACCAGTGAGGGAAAAATTTGGGTTTGTGGGTGGCAGTCTCTCTTTCCACACCCTCTTTTTGAATCGTTACTGAATTTATGTAAACCATGGGATAGATCAGCCCTACCTGAAGTCCTCCTGCTCAAGGTACTGGCAATGAAAGTTTCTGTTTAATGTTACGATCAATGTTGAAAGTCAGTGCACTGAGAAGGTGAGTTCCTGTTTTGTGAATATCTGCTTTCTTAGTGATCTTGATGGATATTTTACAATTTAAGTGGGTGGTTGTTCTTGTTTGGGCTGCATTTTTTCCATAAAGTATCTTGAATGATTTTCAATGGTAGTTTTTTCTGAAAAGCTTCTTAATTCTTCCTGGATATTCCAATCATAGAACCTTTATAATTAAGTGAAGCTGAGTTGCCAAAAAATAAAATCAGGAGAAGCTTAGCCTCAGTAGTTTTTGTATGTGCTACTGCTAGTATTCAAAACCAGTGTATTTTGAACTAGTAAGAATGCAAGTCTTCAAAAAGGAGATGGGCTTACAGGATGTTGTGATGAAAGTAGTAAGAGGATTGCTGTCAGTGCTTTAAAACCTTAACTTTCTGGGATACTTTGTTTTGGACAACCTGAGCAAAAATGTATCTTAAGGGAGAATCAAATATGTGTTCATCACTTATATACAACTTTTGCCCTGTCACGAACTGTTATAGGCTCTGAATGCTGACACTCAGTTAGAAAGTAACACGTGTTCATGAACAAGGTCGGTTAGTTTCTTTTCACAGGTAGTAAAGCTTAGACAGGGACATGAACTAACCTGGCTAATGGTATCCAGGTCACTGAGTGAGACAGTAAAATAACATACATCCTTGAAATGCCTGTCAGACACTTACCTTGGGAATTGGGTAGGGCTTCTTGCTGTTTTCTACATTTTGTTAATTTTTCTTACATGTAGTGAAGTAGAAGTTTGTCACAATTCCATGAAAAGGGTTCACCTGGATCTGATTTTTTAAAAAAACTTTCTCTCAGTGAAAAACGAAGTTTTTACTTAAGCAACTTGATTTTTACAGCATTTGAAATTCTTGTTAATTCTTACATAGAATTATATATTTCTTTGTAACAAGGGAGCTCAGTGGAATATATGCTATTATATGCACTGTGCTACTTTATTAGTCTTTATCTACTTTAATATGCCTTTTCACTTTGTGGTAACCGGAAGCTATTTTGTGCTGCATGGGCTCAAGTACGTTTTTATGCTTCCCTAGAAAACCTATGTTTGTAGCTTGCTTTCTTGTTCGGTTAACTGACATCTGTGGACTTGGTGATCCACAGTGTTTTCTGTCTATGCTTTTATGCAACATTAAAATGGGAAATAGTTCTGGCAGAGACACAAGTGCCAACTCTAAACCTCTTGTATAAATTTAGACTAGTCGACTATAAGACCTTCACTTTTCCTCTCTGCTGCTCTAGTGATGTGTAATATGGAGCTTTCACTTCATGAACTGTTGCTTCCTCACTTCTTCTTAGTAAGTGGTCAGTAGTGTAAGTGTGTTATTGCTATGTCAGCTGATGTTTTTAATTCGATACATTCATTTATTTACCCATTTTTCTTCACAGGTTGTTGTGCAAAAGGATTTAAACTGTAGAAAGACTGCCTTAGGTGATGACTTTCTAAATAAAAGTTTTGTTCTTTTGATTGTAGATTTGTAATTATTAGAAGGGAGAAGCTGATTTCAAGTCATATGGAGAAACTGAAAGCCAATCCGCGTATCAATGAGGTAGATCCTGAAAGCTTGAGATGGACTCCTTTGTTAGTTTCTAATGCTGCAGTTTCTGAAGAAGAGAGAGAAGCAGAAAAGGAGGTAATATCAGAGACTTCTTAATTTTCTTCCTTTGATTTTCATAACTCTGAATATTTGACATTCAATGATCTTAAATGGAGCGGTTTTAACTTTGACCACTGCTTAATGGTAGAGGGTACTGTAATGCAGAATTTTTGGAAGCTGTGCAGCAAGATACGATAACTTTTGGGGGATGAATATGAAAACTTAAAATGTGAATCGCTTGTCGTGGAGCTGTATTTATCACTCTTGAGGTAGTCAAAGAGCATGTAATCAGATCAAATTCAGTGCAGAGCTCAGGGGCTGCACTGTCAATCGATTCTTTGTGTTCTGAACTTGCTCAAAGTGATCCAGTCAGTGGGCATGTAATGTAGTGCTAAAGGACTTAAATCAATTCGCTGCATCATTAATAGTGCTAAATATCCCATGAAATGCAATCTTCTTTGGTTTGTTATCTGTTAACTCTTGTAAAGGAGCTACTAGATGATTCAGCTGAAATATTGTTGCTAGGTTAGCCAGCAGTGCTAATCAGGGTTGACTTAATTTAACTATTTAGCTGAATGCAAAGGATATGGCTAAGTAAATGCTGTTTCAGTGACCTGCTATTTTAACATCAACCCTTCAGGCTGAGCGTCTTATGGAACAAGCTAGCTGCTGGGAAAAGGAAGAGCAAGAAATATTCTCCACAAGGACTAATAGTAGGCAATCACCTGCAAAAGTACAATCTAAAAATAAATATTTGCGATCTCCAGAAAGTGTGGCAGTAGTGGGGGAGCGAGGGCAATCCACAGAACAATCTAAAGAAAGCAGCGAGGAGGATGGCGGGGATGAGAATCAACAGAGTTCACCTCCGCGGCTGACAAAGCCACAGTCACTGGCCATAAAAAGAAAGGTGTGTTACTTCAATGGTTTGCTTTAAAGTCATTTGTATCTGATTTCAATCAAGTGGTTATCGTCAAAATAACAATCTGGGTTTTACAAACATCAATTAGACTGTTTTAATCCTTTCTGTGTGATTTGGACACGTAACAATTCTTCTCTTTTTTCCCCTCCATTCAATTTTTTTATCTTTCAGATTTTTTCATGTAACTGTAAAACACTAACGACAAAAAAATCAGGATTTCCTGTTAATTTTTCAACTAGTGATTGCCCTCTGCTGTTTGGCATTGGTATTGGTTCAATATTTTAATGGTTATTTTTTCATATTAGGATATGGAGTCCAGCTTGTGGGGTTTGTGTCTTTCTTCTTTTTTAGCGTAGGAACTCCTAAAAGAGGAATACTGTTTTTCAAAAAAAGCCACAAAACATGCTGTTAAAACAGAAGGGGGGTTTGTTCTAATTTACAGAAGATTTAAGTGTTAAATTCTGGTTACTGCTATGTTTGCATAATTCGTCATTTATTTGAATAGATGACTCTTTGAGTGGCCTAAATTACTAAATGAAAGAATCCCGAAATTATAGCACTCACTTTAGTCTGTGCATTTGGGTGTCTCAGGTGTGAGTTAGGAAATTGGAGTGTTCTTTTGGTTATACTTTAAATGTGCAAACTTTAAAGTAACTATAAATCTCTGAGAATGCATAATAATATAAAACAACTTGAACAATTTTTTCTTTATAGCAGCCAACTATAGGATTCTTGACATGTACTTCCTTGCTGTTACCTATTTTTCTGTGTATGTGCTTATTTCTAAAAATGGCAGAAACCTGAAATGCAGATGAATGGGATTTGATACTTATGAAGGCTATTAGGGAATTATAAAACAACAAAGGAAAAACATGTAAATACAATTTATGTAATAGTGTTATGAATATTATTTGAAAGAAGGTGGCAAAAATGCACTTGAATATGAAGAAAATTGCAGTCAATTTTCACCTAGAGAAAGGTTTGGGTACATGTATACATAGCTATTTTAAGTGCTTCGACATTTCACTTTTAGGTTCTATCTACATTTGAATTTGATGCAATAGAAGGCGTTTCTTTGAGTAAATCGATTATTTTAAACTGTACTAAAATTTGTGTCAAGAATCAGCTAACTAATGGGAACGTAGGAAGAGTTATATTTGTGGAATTGTTTTTCAGAGACCTTTCATACTGAAAAAGAAAAGAGGCCGTAAGCGCAGAAGGATAAATAGCAGTGTTACAACAGAGACAATTTCTGAAACAACAGAGGTGTTGAATGAGCCATTTGATAACTCAGATGAAGAGCGTCCCATGCCACAGCTGGAACCCACCTGTGAGATGGATGGAGAAGATGATGACTTGAAGCCTGTGATTAGAAAAGCTTTTGAGTATCAACCTGGGCAGCAGAAACAAGAGGAGGAAGAGCAGAACAAGGAAGAGAAAGATAGTGATTGTTACAAGAATGATGAAAACTGTACAGGTAAACTTAAAAGGTTCTTACATCATCACAGAATTAATTTTCTTGAGTGGCCTTCAAAGGAATTGTTTATTTTTGCTTGAATCTGGAAATTTTTAATGTATTTAGACATCTTGCTCTTAAAATGGTATGGTCTTAAAAATGCCATCTGCATTAATCTCATTTAGATTATTAGAATTCGGAATGCAGTGGTGGCTTCAGATTTTTTGTTTTGTTTTAATTGTGTTTTCTACGATTCCTGACCCATTAATATTATAATTTGGCTTTTGTGTTCAGGAAACAAATGTTTTCCAGTCTGAGGCATTGCAGTCCTTGTCACATTGTCAAAAACAACTTTTATGTCCCCGCAACAGGGCCTTTCATACTCAGCAGTGCAAAGGGTATCGCTGGAATATTGTCTAATACAGTTTTTGTTTTCTTGGTAAAGGATACAAGCAAAAAGTAAGATTTGATTTACACAAAATCTGTACAATATTTTTCTATTCAGCATTGTTGGTAATTCAGTGAAATGTTGATTGCTTCTGTGTCACAATATATCCTCAGCATCAGGGTCCCTATTTTTTTCCCCACAAAAGAGATGGACAGTTTACCTGTGTTCTTTCAAAGCTGTTTATCCAGTTTGACTTCAAGGATATTTCCTGTCAGAAAAGCTAATGGATGGCTAGTGAAACTACTAATGAGCAATACTGCTTGTGTACTCATCCCTGGACTTCCTGGCTCTCAAATTATGATTATAAATTTTAGTTCCAGAATGAAGGACTAGATTCTGAGGTCTGTGTATTTTCTCTAAGAAGCAAGTAGGTGCTACTTCAGTATTTTTCTAATTGCATGGGAAGTTTCGTCTTTGTGATCCTCAGTTGAGGAACCATGTGGTGATTTCTATTTTAAACGGCTTTTGTGTGACTAGGACAACTGTTAGAGCTGTTACAAACCCATGCACAGGTACATTAGAATGTTACCACTTTTTTCTCCTTCTCAACAGAAATTATTTAAACTAATAGCAAGTTCTGAGTGTTCCAGCTGAGTCCCAGTGTCAGGTTTGCGCTGTTTGAACTAGACTGATGTGTATTTGCCCATGGACCCTGTCATCACATTAACTGTCCATAGGAGTGCTGTTACAGTAAAAGAGTACAGTTGAAACCCTTACACTCTCAAGTGCAGCATCTTGTATCTTGACAGTTGTCCCTTTTATGGTATCTGGGGAGAAAGGAAAGGGGTAAATGTGTTCAGGTACTTTTTTATAGTCAATGGATTAATTTAGTATTCTGATATGCTCTGTGTTTAATTTCAATTATCTTTTACCCTCTATTGTCTGTGGTAAGCCATGTCATGATATGTTGCCCATGAGAAGATACTATAATGAACCACTTTTATTCAGTGTTGGTACTACGGCAGGATTTTATGTTTATTTTGGTTTAGTCTCCAGAATGGTCAAACAAGAAACTCCAGACTCTCATGTTATTACCGTCAAATAAGATGAATATGCATTAAATATATAAATATATATAAAGTAATGGCATACTCATATTCCAAAACCAAAGGTTGAGAATCAAATATTTGGACAATATTTGCTTTAGTTTACATGTCATTTAAATCTCTAGGATTATTCTAGTGTATAAATGGTGATCTTATAGTCACTTTTAAAAGGCCACTAAACAATAATATAGTTCTGTAAGTGTGTTTGAACTGTAGATACTGTGTCATTGTACTGTGGTTTGAGATCTGTTAATAGCTCTTATATCATGTTTTCTTAATTCATTTTGATTTTATAGATTACTTTTGGGTTTATATTTGAAAATATTCATTAGTTTGTGCAAGCTAAGACTTTTTTTTCTATTGCCTCCCAAAGATAATACAGAAGATGCAGCTGTGTTGGAAGAAAGCACTAAAGACAATCTTGAACCTTTAAAGAGTAAGCAGGGTTGGCCCAAAGGAGTTAAGCGTGGTCCATCTAAATGGAGGCAAAGCAAAGAAAGAAAACCTGGCTTCAAGCTTAATTTATACACTCCACCTGAGACTCCTATGGAGCCTGATTATCAGGTGCTGGTGGAAGAACAAAAGGAAGTAGCTGAAGACAAACCCTGCTCAGTTCCTGCTGTTACGGAGGAAGCTGTTAAGGAACCTGTTGAAATATTGCCACCACCAGATGATGAGCTGAAAGAGGTAGAGCCTGAACCTCTGCATCCACCCAGTGAACCCTTTCAAAAACAAGAAAATGGTACCATGAAAGCTGGGGAAGAAGAAAGGAGTATAGAAGAAAGTGGAATCAATTCAAAAGATCAAGAAAAAGACAAAGAAGTGTTTGTGCAAAAAGAGGAGTCGGTACATTTGGATGATCAGGAGGAAGAGGAGGAGGAAGATGAAGAACCTTCTCACAATGAGGATCATGATGCAGATGATGAAGATGATAGCCACATGGGTTCAACGGAAGTGGAGAAAGAGGAATTGCCTGGTGAAGCTTTCAAGGAAATGCTGCAAACACAGCAGTCTTTTTTAGACGTAAATGTTCAAACAGGTAATTCAAATCAGGAGGAGTTAATGGATTGTGGTGTTGACCTTGCAGCTGATGAGTGTGAAAGTGACCAGAAGGAACTTTCTGCAGGTTCAGACCCAGTGCCTGAATCTGATGATGATCATACAGGTAACAACCAGGACCAAAAATCTGATGAAGAATTACATTCCGATTTCAAGGGAGAGAGTACTGAGACCATGGAGATAGACTCAGAGACAGTTCAAGCAGTACAGTCTCTAACCCAAGAAGCAAGTGAACATGAAGATACATTTCAGGACTGTGCAGAGACTCAAGAGGCCTGTAGAAGTTTGCAGAACTATGCCCATAATGACCAAAGTCCCCAAATGACCACACTGGATGACTGTCAGCAATCTGACCACAGTAGCCCAGTTTCATCTGTGCACTCTCATCCCAGCCAATCAGTTCGTTCTGTTAATAGTCCAAATGTTGCTCCTTTAGAGAACAGCTATGCTCAGATCAGCCCAGATCAAAGTGCCATTTCTGTGCCGTCTCTGCAGAACATGGAGACCAGCCCAATGATGGATGTTCCCTCAGTTTCTGATCATTCGCAACAAGTAGTGGATAGTGGGTTTAGTGACTTAGGAAGTATTGAGAGCACAACAGAAAACTATGAAAACCCTAGCAGTTATGATTCTACAATGGGTAATAGTATCTGTGGAAACAACTCTTCTCAAAACAGTTGCTCGTACAGTAGCCTTACATCTAGTAACCTAACGCAGAGTAGCTGTGCAGTGACCCAGCAGATGTCTAGCATTAATGGAAGCTGCAGTATGATGCAACAAGCAAACATCAATTCTCCTCCCACTTGTAATGTAAAATCTCCCCAAGGTTGCGTTGTTGAGAGGCCTCCAAGCAGCAACCAACAGTTATCGCAGTGCAGCATGGCTGCTAATTTTACACCACCTATGCAGTTAACCGAAATCCCCGAGACTAGCAATGCCAACATTGGATTATATGAAAGAATGGGGCAGAGTGAATTTGGAGCAGGGCATTACTCACAGCCATCTGCCACCTTCAGCCTTGCCAAACTGCAACAGTTAACTAATACGCTTATGGATCATTCTTTGCCTTACAGCCATTCAGCTGCTGTAACTTCCTATGCAAACAGTGCCTCTTTGTCTGCTCCCTTAAGTAACACAGGGCTTGTTCAGCTTTCTCAGTCTCCACATGCTGTTCCTGGAGGACCCCAAGCACAGGCTACTATGACCCCTCCCCCCAACCTTACTCCTCCTCCCATGAATTTGCCACCTCCCCTTTTGCAGCGTAATATGACTTCATCGAATATTGGAATATCCCACACCCAAAGGCTTCAGACTCAGATGACCAGCAAAGGTCATGTTTCTGTAAGAACCAAATCCACACCTCTACCACCTGCTGCTGCAGCCCATCAGCCACAAATTTATGGGCGTGCTTCACAAACTGTGGCCATGCAAGGGCCTGCACGGACCTTAACAATGCAGCGTGGTATGAACATGAGTGTAAATTTGATGCCAGCCCCAGCTTATAATGTCAATTCAGTGAACATGAATATGAATACCCTTAATGCTATGAATGGTTATAGTATGTCCCAGCCAATGATGAATAGTGGCTATCACAGTAATCATGGGTATATGAATCAAACACCCCAGTACCCTATGCAGATGCAGATGGGAATGATGGGAACTCAGCCATATGCACAGCAGCCAATGCAGACAGCACCCCACAGTAACATGATGTACACTGCTCCAGGCCATCATGGCTACATGAATACAGGCATGTCTAAACAGTCTCTCAATGGATCCTACATGAGAAGGTAGGCCCTTGGGAGAGACACGCTACGAAACTGGCATATTGGATTGATCTGCACAAATACCTTTTGGAGAATAAGATTTCAAAACCAGCAATTGGTGTGAATGCAAAAACATTTGTTGGCACCATTTAAAAGCTGTATGCAGCAGAAAGCCTTATACAAGTTTTTCTTTATTTCTTGTTTTTGGTTTTTTGTTTGTTTGGGTTTTTTGTTGTTTTACTTTTTTTAACTTTGTCAGATTTAACTTCTCTTTGGGGGGAATTAGGTGGTTTTCCATTTTCTGTTTGTCATTGAGCTTGAAGTTCTCTGGAAAGGAAGAACTCTTTCTTTGAACTGCAATTACACAGCAGCTGATGGTTCAGAGCCATTTTATGTGCCTGCTCCCATTAAAAATGTGGATAAATAGACTCCAAAACTATCAGACCATACTGGATCATGAGCTTTTCCTCTCTCCTTTCCCCACATGTAAATGCCTTTTAGCAGTTCTTTTAATGTATTATTTTGTTTCTGAAGGTGACACTTCTGCATGCCGCTAATGTCTTTGTTAGTGACAGTGCATTTTGTAGTACTGTACAAGTGTTGTGCTTAACAGTAAGCCATTTCTTAATTTTTTTGCCTTGATTAGGTTACCCTAGTTTGAGGGGTAAAAAAACCAGAACTATATTTTTGTTAATTATAAAACTTGTAAAAATAATAAAAAAGCTGCAAAAGCTATTCACATTTTGGTTAGTTCAAAGGGTTTTATTGCTGTATGTTTAGTGTAAAGTTGAGACTCTTTTCCATTTTTGTGACCAGTTTCTTTGGGGCTGGGGTAGGAAAAAAAGGCAGCTTTCTGTTTTATAAATACGGTTATGTTTTTTTGTTGATTGAAACATCTCAGTGTTTTATTTGTCAGGTTTTGAAACATTTTCGTATATGTCCAAATACTTGGCAGGATTTAAAAGAAAAAAGTAGTGAATTTGGTGTAAAGTTGCTATTTTATGGAAATGCCTCTAACTTTACATTTTCATTCCATCTGTAGATTTTTCTATCTTTATAAAATATTGGAGTTATTTTTTAAGGGAAAAAATAGAGCAGTAGCGTGTGAATAGCTCAAACTAAGCTTACAGATCGCATGTAAAAAGGCAAAAGTTATTTGTGTCTGTTTATATTGCTTCCTTTTTTGTAGCCTTTGTACCTGTACAGAGTGACTGTAAGGGCCGAGCAGAAGAGGCTTGATACATGTAAAAATAGGACTCAGTGACACTCTTGTATTTATCTGTTATCTTTTTAGTCAGTCACTTAAAAAAAAATACCCACAAAAAGCCCACCCAAGCAACAAAAATAAAAACTGCAAAAAAAACCAACATCCCCCCCTCCCAAGCTGTACATTTTAACATAAAATAAATTATGATGAGCCATTTTTAGCCTCTTGTGTCTTGTCATAGTTTGATGTTGCATGGGTATTACCTCCTGAAACAGTGTTTGTTACAATGCTCTCACGTGCTTGATCTGAAGCCCATTAAAGTTGATGGGGTTTAGACTAGGCTGTTAGAGCCTAAGTGTAGGTTACTCATAATTGCATACACCTTATGAAAATAAGAGTATCTAAGATTATTTTTTTAATAATCTTAATAAAATATTGAATAAATATGTATTTAATACATTAAAAGATTGTCAATATTTAATGTATGAAACTTCTTTCCTATAGAAAATGTTAATATATATATATATAAAAGGATATATGATAGTAACTGACATGGTGTTTGAACTGTATTTTAATGAGAGAATTGTAATTATGCCATTGTTGCTGGGTGACAAGATTATGCAAATTCTGCATTGAACTTGTGAGTTCTATGTATATGGATATGGGTGCACACAAACATACTCATAGAGGAACCCTTCTGATCTAGCAGTAGAAGGTCTGTAAATATTAAGAAGGCTGTCTATACACGGAGCTTGTGAGTGGACAAGTTCAAGTGTGATATGTATGAATCTGTAGCAAAAAAAAAGCCCCTTGTAATAATCTTTCAAAATGCTTCTAATGTCAGTGTTGCCACTGAATCTCCCCTCTAGCCCACTGTCACTGGCTAAGGTGAAAAGATTAGTGATCCTGACTGAAAACTGTGTCTCTATTCCTGTATATAAGGAGCTTTATAGGTAGTATTTTACATATTCAAAAGTCAGAGAAATGTGTATTTCTTTAAATAAAACCATTATTGCCAAATCAAGAAACTGATACCACAGATTCATGCGAATTACCTGTTAAATTTTAATATGATCGAGCAGCATTCTAAAATAGTGGATCTGAATAGGAGGTAAAATTGCTGGTCAAATGGTAATTTGGAGTAACTTGTGTTTTAGGAGTTCAGAACATTTGACAAGAAGAGCACAACAAAGATCGTGATTCATGCACTTACATTGTCAAATTTGTTTTTTTGAAGGCAGAGCGTATTAATAGTACTTTAACTATGTATTTGTCTTCACAAAGTCACTGTCACCTTTTTTATGCTTAGGAAAGGGAATGTTGAAGTCAACATGGCAATGTTCAGCCTTCAAGTGTGTTTAGCTAGGACCATAAGTAATGGTTAAATAACTGCATCTCCAAGTAGCATTGTTGTGTGATTTTTCATTTGTGTGGTTTTACAGTGAATGAAAAAGGCACCTGGGTCTTCTGTCTGCTGCTGTTTAGTTTCAAGCTTTGAATCCTGTAACATTCAGGCAGATCAAACCTTCGTACCATTTCAAATATGTGCTAACCTGAAACAGAGCATCGTGACTCCAGCATATTGCTAACATTCTGTATTTAAGATATCTGGATTAAAAGTTGTTTGGGAAATGATGAATAGCAAATGTACAACAGGCAAGTTGCCAATATAATTTTTTTATTTCAGAATTGAATTCCTTTCAGGAGGACAAGCAGCCCTCCTACATCTTTTCCTGTAGTGCCTGTTCAGCTGTGAAACACATTACTGCACTAAAATGTCTGTTTTATAAGAAGGCCATCTTTTCCTTTACAGATATACTTGTTTCATGTATTGTGTTTCCATTGCAGTTTCAGTTTTGACTGTGTTCCAACACCATCCCAGATGAGAATTAGCTCTTTCTTTTAGTGTCCCTAAAAAAATTCTGCACAGAATTGCAAATCTTGTGGACTGTAGGAGGCTTCCTTGCCCATGGAAGTGGGCAAGTCTTTGGTTTGTGATTTGAAAAAAAAAGGAAATAAACTTCCTTCATTCTGTATGTATGTTTCTTGCAGACCTGGCTTGTAGCTGAAGCTTGTATCTAACACTTGTTAGTTGGCTAGTTAGAGGCTTGTTACCTACTTTGTGCAAGTCACATGTTCCAGAATTTCTACTTTTTCTGATTTGGTCTAATTGATTCTGGGAGAATGGTAGGCCACAAAGCTGAGAAATAAATTAGAAGTATATTTACTTCAGTACTGCCTAATTGGCATAGCTGTACCAGCAGAGTCCTTCAGGCAAGACCTGGTTTTGGAGATGTTTACTTGTCTTTGAAGCAGAACATACTTTGTCTGGAAGCTGCCAAAAGCCAGTACTCCTGAAAGCTGAACAGTGGCTCTTTAGCAAAAACAGGAGTGGTAAGTGTTTTTGCACTCAGGCAGTGGACAAAATATAACCCATTTTTTAATGGGCTAACTTTGTAAGAAGTTACATATCCAGCATGGTAACTAGAAAGAATGGCCCTGGCAATTTTCTGTAGTGCTGATGGTGATCAATTATGCATGTAAATCAAATCCTCTTTCAGTTACAGCAGTCTTCAAGCTATTGCACAGTATACATGTGACTTGACTGAGGGAAATCTTGGAAGATATTTGTTACAGTATATCATTTGGTACAAAATTCCTGTCCGTAAAGCTAATGCCAAGAAATGTGCTGCTGCCATTGAGGTGAGAATATTCAACTTTCACCATAAAGGAAGGAGCAGAGCCACACATCTGAAAGGCAGGTTTGTCCGACACAAGGCTGGGAGAACTGTTCACGTCCGAGTTGTGAATTAATTTGCAGTAGACAGTAAGGTGGTCTGAAAGGATTCATGAAGGTCCATGGAAGTAGAGTCGAGAGACCTCCTGCAAAAATATTTTTACTCTAAATCCATTTTGTGAGTGTCAAATTACTTTTGAGTTCCTGGGTTTTTTCTGTTTGTTTTTTTCTAATCCAGGCATAGGGATACTTAATTTGCCCCAAGTCCCAGAGTTTGTGTATCTCTGTAATGAACACTGTTCGCATTGTGATGTCTACTTTGTTTTTTAGCAGTAGTTTAGCTGTGTTAATTGCCATCTGCTGTCTCTTGAGAATTTAAAGATAAGTTATTTATTATGCAGATAAATACAAATGGTAAATCAAAAGCATTGTATTATGGGTGTCTGCAGCCTTGGCTACAGTTAATGTTTGGAGATGAATGGTTTACTGGGTTTTGAGCTCCAAAAGGAAGTGAAGGAACAGGAAAGCCTTCACACTAGAGATGCCAAGCCCATGAAGAGCTATTAGCAAATACAAAAAGTGTTATAAAGTTGCATTCAGCTCTGGTTTATAGCATATACTTGCAGTTTTCCATGTCACATTTCTGCCTTGTATTGAAGTATTCAAGACTTCTTGGTCTTCTTGCAGTTCATGCTGCGCCAAAGTTGCAAAGTCTTTTGTCAGCTGGTAAATACGAGAACTTTGCAATGCACTTGATGGCCAGAACATTCGTCTCAGTCACTGAGGCAGCAAATAGCTCTTACCTGATAAATTAAATTAAGCAAAATTCAGGTGGAAAGGGTGATTACGTGACCTTTTTGCAGATGCAGAAAGGTAAATGTAGCTTAATTTGATCCTCCTGTTAAGTACATCTTTAAGAATATCATATGCTGGAGGTAAAACTCATTGTATCAAAACTCAGTTTGTGCTAATTTATATCAAATAGAGTAAATGGAGTAAGTTTCAGCTGAAAAGTCTGGTGTCTCTATTGGTATATTTCTACCACTTCTGTCAGCAAAGGCAACTACTAACAAATGCAACTGTAAGAGCATAATGACCTATTAAGGTAACTAAAGCTGAGATAGGAGGAAACATTTGGTAATGATAAACAGTATCTGGGTGCACAGCAGCAGCTTTCTTCTGGGTAGTCAAGTCACTAAGGTATTTTTTAAAGGCTTCATTAGTATCTCTTGCCTTTTCTAAAATCTCATTAAAACTGATTATAATCCGTTATTATTTAGGGGCTATTAGGGCTCCACAAGTTCAGCTCTGAACTTCCTCATAACAATGTAAAGGATTAGCATATTGACTTGGATGGATTCTGTATGTATAGGACCTTAAAAATTCAGACAGTTGAAGGACTTAGGACAAGTTAAGCAAGTTAAAAGTGGAACTCCCAAGTGTCATGTGTATGTATCTCCTTGAGTTGCTTGTTGCAGCTGCTTATGCACCTGACCTCAAGGGTGCTGCTTTGTTTCTCGTTTGCATGGTGTGCTGGAAAGTTCATTGTGAAGACGTAGTTGATCTTCATGTGGAGGCTCTTTAAATGCTGTGCTGCCCTAGATTACCGCTGTGAAAGAAGAAATGGAGATGCCAGGAAACAATGTAAAAAGGCAAACCCCTTTGAAATCCTTCAAGACTTTGGACTAAACAATTCATCAGCGTTTTTCCTGCAAAATTTCCTAAGAAGTGCCTAGCTGCACTCCTTTAAAGACCATGTGCTTGGGTTAGTGTGGCAAGCAATGTAGCACAGACACCTCCCCCCCCCCCAACCCCGCACGGTGTAATGAGTCGTAGAGACTGCATACCTGCAGGTTAGGATCAGGATTTGGGGCGTATTTGGCTAGAAGAGAGTTTTAAGTTGTACCTGCTTTTGTGCTGTAAAAGGTTTTTTACACAGAGAAAAACTTTTTTTAACAAAGAATTCTGCTAAGGCTGGAGCTTTCTAAGGTAATGTATTTTAAATCTGGCTTCCCTCCTTTTTCAACTTAAGAGCATTTGAAATAACTTTGTTTTTTCTAGCAAATAACAAATGATCCTTGTGACTGTGTAATTAACTACACCTTCCATTCTTTTATGGAGTTTCTTTTCTAGTAGCACCACCCTGCCAGGAAAAATGCTAGATGGTGGTGCTGTTCTGCTCCTCATCAGGTGGTGGGCTGTTTTTGCTGTTCCTCCTCTGCACTGCCAACGCTATGTCCAGTTCTCTCAGCTGCTTCAAGAAGCCCCGGTTTGGCAAGATGCACCGGTGTCGTGATACTTGCTCAATGGCATCCACTACTGTCATGTCCTTGTAAATCATCAGGTAAGCCAAGACCAGTGTGGCTGACCGGCTGCGACCCATGGCACAGTGAACCAGGACCTTGTCTGTGGAAACAAAGAGAAGTGATGCAGAGGTGACACTGGCTAATTCTTTTCTTTAACAGTGAAGGTTTCTGTAGTGCTGCTGCTCTCTTTCATGGTTTGAATATCCTTAGCAGCATTTGCTAAGGCATGTCTTTTCACATGTGGGCTGTAGATCTTACTGCAGTTGCTTAACAGCATCAGCAGTAGAGAGGATCCATTTAATCCTAAACCAAGTATCTTTGTGAACAAAGCTTGCAAAGAAGGCCTGGGGGATGCAGCTTTACATTAAGTAACATAGCAAGCCCTGATGCAGCTTTACCTTACATGCCTCACAAGCAGGATGTATGTAATTCTGTGTTTGGGAATAATGACCAAAGCACAAGTGTGGGAGGATTTGGTATGCTGTCAGACACTGCTTTAATGAGTATAAATGGGATGCATGCAGGATGCCTTTCTCAGTTCTAGCTAGACACAAAAATAACCAGATTTGATTTTGTTGTTCTGACAATTATGGCCTTTGAGATCTAGATTGCATCACTTCATGCCCTTTTTTGAGGGCAGAGGATAAGAAAGGCCCTACGGACGTAACCAGGGAGTAGAAAGAAACCACCTCTTGCACTGTAGAAAAGCTGCTGTAGAGATTTCTGGCTAGGCACCTTGTTGTGTTTGAATGAAAGTAATGTTTCATCACCACCACCCACCATCATCTCTCTTGACTGTTTTAATATGATCATCTTGCAGTAGGAGCCTGTCTTTTATCCTGTGAATGCCGAGTCTTTGCCAATAGTTTTCATCTCTGAATAAATGTGCCTTGAGGGTTAGCTTTGTGGCATTGCCTGGTTTAACCTGGGGCTTCCAGAAGCAGAAAGTCCTTGGCTTTGGATATTAGCAAGGTTGTAAGTCAAAGTGGAACCTTCCATGTTTGCAGTGTCTGGAGGAGGTGGAAGAAGAAAACAGTAAGTGGGTTCAGGTCTGATTGACAGGTTTTGAAACACTTCAAAAGATTTCCAAAAATGATTCAAAGCCCTTGAGGGGGTCTCGCAAAGGGTTTGAGCTGCTGAAGGAAGTAGATTTGAGGCACTCTCTCTAATACCCTGCTAAGCAAATTGCCACAGGAGAAAAAAAAAATAGGGACAATAATAGTTTATCTCTGTCAGCTGTACCTAGTGAAAAGTGTTGGGTGCAAAGCCATGACTCCTGCTGATTAACTCCTTTGCTTCCAGGCACAAGAGGACATCTTGGCACAAGTAGTATTGCTGTGTAACGGATGCATCAAGAACTGCCAGCACTAGAGAATTACTGGTTACAGTCTGCATCCTAATCCCAGCAGATAGTCTTAGAGGCATCTTGGCAAAACTCCAGTCTTTCTGATAACTGAAAGTGCCTCTTCCTATCCTGGAAAATGATAATCCATTTTATTAGTGCTGCAAATATTTAAAATGGATGAAAACTCGTTTGTTCAGCCCTTCAGTGCTTGTCTTTACAGCTTCCCACCTTATAAATCGGTTGCTGCTGAGGTAATAAAATACATGTTAGGACAAGGAATGCTTTGCTTCGTGTGGGTGGCAAATGCAGGGGATCTAGGAGGAAACTGTAGTTTTACGTTGTTAATAAAGACAAATTATGGCTGTACAATTTTCTGAAATGTCCACTGATTTGAGGTCTGTCCTTTGCTGTGTGAGCATAGTCAAGATCTGTTACAGCAAAACACTGATACTCTTCTGCAGAGCCACATCCCTTCTGTTCTATTTTGTAGTCTCTTCCATTCTAATGCAAAGACCACTCTGAACTCTCTTCCCCCAAAAGGGAGTCTGCTTTTGCAGTCCTTGATTTTGACCACTTATATCCTTCAAGGTATGCCTGAATATCCAGTATCAGCGCACGGACACAGATCTGCTGAGTGGTGACAGGTCCCCTGAACTATATTGTGCACTTGACTTGGGTTTGTGTTTCGTGAAAACGAGTCTATCTAGATGCAACACAGATGGAGTCATGCATTCTGAGGTGTCTTTGGTCAGATGCCTGGGGTTTTTGTATCTGTCTCATGTGTTTTTTCTCCCTTTTTTTTAATCCTGTCTTTAGTATATTCTTCCCATGACATTTTCACAGGAAGTGAAAATGCCATTCCCTTCTACTTTACGTTTTGAGGAACTAGAATTACAAGGGGGGATGAGTGCTAAATCTGTAGCCTAATAGGGAACCTAAAACCCTCTTAAAATAATGTCTTCCTTTCATGTTAGGCCTCAATGATAAAAATTTTGAGATGTCCTGTGGTCTGAATTGCATGTTTTGGGAAACCTTTATGCACAGCTGAATGACAGCATGCATAATTGTGAACTATTACAGTATGCCTGTAAAACTTGCAACTGTTCTTAAATCCATCAGCCTGTGCTTAAACTCTGCAAATACTGCTCTGATCAGAGAATTTCTTCACCATCACAAAGATTTTGTATGTTAAGTTAGGACTGCATTAGGACTGTATTTTGACAGCATCCAAATTGCCAAGCTTTCTGGTCTGTTGCAGAAAGAGAGCCTTCTTCATTTCAATGACAACTTATTTCAACAACATTGGCTGTTAACCATCTTCCCAGCAAAAATAATTATAAGAAGACATCTAATCAATTAGTTTGATCAGTTGGCTGGCTGAAGGTCACCCCCCAAACAGTGTAATGCAGCTGAAGCAAATTCATTAATACATCCATTCTGGTCACATAGGTTGATACATTTTTGCCCTTTTTGCCTCTCTGCAATTGCTCAGTTGCAATACAAAGCAGCAAAGCAGTGTAATGGTGTAACTGATTCGGCACCACATAGTGAAGTTCTGTGTCATTACCACTGGAGAGAGATGCTTGGTTACTTAATATAAAATCCTGTTTAGGAATCTGGATGCTGTTTGTCAGTTAGGAAGATGCACACAGATAGCCTGTCCATTAGGCACTTCAAATGCATAACACCTAGATGTGCATCCACAAATAATGTTGTTGGAGGGAGAGCAGTAGTTGCCTCTAGTCTTTTTTCTCTGAGAGACATCAGTCCACTCTTCAGTCTAGTCTCTGGAATCATTCTGTTCTGTAAATGTATATTGGAAAGCTATTGTCATGTTTTAAACCTCTGTCTTCCTCGGCCATGCATAGTGGCTTTATGCTTGTCTTTGGCTGGGATAAGAGATGTAGGCACATAGTGTGCTTTTCTCTCATGAGAAAAGTTAAGAACTTGCTTTTTTCATGAGTATTACAGTAATTATTTTATTGGTCTCCATCAGAAAAGACCCTAGCTATCTGTTTTGTTTAAAAGTCACGTGAATGTGGCAGGCACTGCACAGCTACAGAAATTATTGCAGTAGGGAGTATCTACTTGAGTAGAGAGGTTTTTGGTTTTGTAGTTCGCCCAGTCATTTTGAGATTTGGTTTTGTTTCACTGCTGGACTGGTGATTGAGAGCGTCTCGGAACTTCCTGGACTTTGATGTGGTTTTGAAACAAAAAGGTTAATACTCCCCACCATCCCCACCTCATCCTTTCTTGACACAGTATTTATTGGGATACAAGGTTTTTTTCTAGCCTTTGCTGCTTCCCTTGTTCTTGTTTCTTTACCTCAGTACAGCAGACAGAGGTCTTACAGGAACAGGAGGGTAGTGAGAATGAGAAAGTCTGCATTTCTTATTGCAGCTACTCCAGACTGATAGTGACCTCTGGCCTCAAGCCATGGCTAGACACAGGCGCGTATTAGTTATCAACTCCTTTCCAAAGGCAGCGCTTCAGACATACTTTTTTGAAATGCCAGGCCCTTTCTTCAGAAGCAAGTAAGCTCCTGAAGCAGTTTCTCTTGCTATTAGGACTTTGATTTTTAAAACTGATCTGCTTTCAAGGTTTTCTCCTGAACAAGGGAAGGGACTGTTGCTGTGGACTGTACTTGTTGAAAGAGTAGAATTGTAAAGATGTGGTTGGCTATTGGAAGCCAGTCGGGTAGTAGCTGGCTACAGCTGAGCTAAACAGCCAAGTACAGAAGCTGACACAAGGCTAGAAACTTGATATCTGACCCTCTGATAGTGAGGTCTGTATAGATAGCAGCAAAGTCTTAAGTTTCTCAACTGATTTCTGATACAATATCCTGTAGAGATTTTTTTTTTTTTTTAACAAGTGTGTAGGTTAAGGAATAGGAGTAATATTGAAAGTCAGTGTGAGGCCTAGGCTGTAGCACTTCATATCAGTGTAAAGCTTTCTCATAGAGCAGTGCTGGAGATCAGCAAATAATGAATTGTGGTAATCAAGCTGAGAAATTACAAAGACTTTAATGAAATGTTTCTAGATTACTGCTGTCAGGGCTGTTTGGGTTCCCTGCTGCTTGGAAGATGACAGAGAGATAAATGTTACAGGTTGGTGTAGATCTGATGGTCAGGTAGGAAGGATGAGTTGATATTACAGAGTGAATCTACTGCTGAAGAGCATGAAGCTGTGGAGTGGCAGCATGGAATTTCTAAGAGCACTCATGTTCTACTCCCACCTCTATGCAACTAATATTCAATAAACCTTTCTTAGTAGGGATAATTTGAGGAAAAGACAGCTAATTCTTGGCCCCTATGCAATGCCCAGTTACCTTGTGTTTATGAGGGAGTCTAAAATAACAACAAAAATCTCTTTTCAGACACCTTAAATCAAGCTGTGATGAGGACTTTTATCAAAGTGCTTGGTAAGGAGCTCTTGGCCTAGTATGAGTGAGAAAGGTCCGAATGGCATCACTACCTTGTCTCAGACTGCTTCCCTACTATTAGTTTTATATTCTTTGTTAAACCGTATTGGACTTGTTTCGTTCCCCCAAGGTTAAATGCTGTGGAACTAGGCTTTTAATGAGGCAGAGTAAATATACTGTTTTTAACCATTTCAGCACTCTCCTTACTTCTTTCATCCTGAAGTGCATTATCAATGAATTTAGAAGCTGAATAAAAGAACTGGCTGAGGTTGAAAGTGGGGAGATCGTCTGCTTCCACTCCATGGTACTCCAGAGTCATGTCGTGATAATATTTTGGTCCTGTGTCCACATTCCGCTGGCCGTGGGCTGCGTTGAGGATGTGGGTGAATCCCTCCTTCTCAAGGCTGTAGCGATCTAATGCAGTTTTTCTGTTAAAACAAAAGCTGTCATGTAAGTCAAGAAGCTTCTTATTCAGCAAGCTAGAAAATAAATTTAAGAAAACCTCTGGTTTGGTATGTTCTAGGTGTTAGTGAAACTGATAGTGCTGTAACAATGCATCATTTACCATTTTAAGGATCTTAAGATACTGTCATTAGGAGTGAATAATCTTCTTGGCGTTCATAAGTGTCTTCCAGGTCCTTGGACCATGTTTAAAATTAATTTATTTTCCTGGTGCCTTTGTAATGTAGGCAATAACTGCCTTTTACCCATCTTGGACGAGAAGAAACTTGAGCTACAGAAAGAAATAGAATTAATTATTTCAAGTCATAAAAGCAAATCAGTGGCAGACCTTGAAATAGGATCCATGAATGCTGTTTTCCCCTTCTGGCCTCTGTCAATCGATAGTGAAGAAGTAATAAAAGAGTAATATCTGAGTGGTAAAATCATCTGAGATTCAAAAAGAATCTCTTCTGGAGAAGTTACTGAGTTGTTCTCCATTTTTCTCTTTAAAAAATAATTTATTTTAAAAAATCACCCTTCTGTGAACACAAGTTCTTAGCAAAGTTCCGTTTTACTGTGATGTTTGGTCAAACCGGAGGATTAAAGCAAGAAGAACTAGATGTGGAGATTGGATATTAGCCTTCAGAGGAAGTTGTTCATTAGTCGTTTAGCCAAATGATCTCTCTTGTTCTTGTCCCCTCTTCCCTTGAACAGGGGAAGTCAGATAGGAGAGGAAATCCTAATTTTTATGTGCTTTATACCCACCCTTAGATGCTTGCCAGCAGGACCAAATTCCTCAAAAACAGCAGTTTGTGGACAGGCATGTAAAGACTTTTTCTGTTCCGTTTCAGAAAGCTTTGTTCTGAAAAAGCTGTCAAGTTTATTAGTGCCTAGGAAAACTACTAAGCTTTTTACAAAAAAAAAAAAAAAAAGTAATTGCATAGGCTTTATTTTGTTAATATGTTTTCACATAACTACTGCATGATGTGAAATAACTTTTTCCACCTAAAAGTACCTCTCTTAAGGAATGTTTCCTCAACATCTCCACGTGTAAATGCTGCTGCCACCCAGGACATTGTAGTGAGCTACCTGTTGTGTTTCATAATTCTAATGGTGACAGAGCCCAGAGTACCTTGAAATGGACTGCCCTTCCAGCCTCGTAAGTCAAACCTCTTTGAGCACTCAAGAACCTAGTGATTAGAACATTTATCTGGGATATGGATACTGATGGTTTTACCTTTGCTTGTTCTTATTTAAATTAAGCTCATGATAATTAGCCATTCTGAGAAGATACACAGAAATTCCTTTCCTTTCTCGTCAGGAATGATAATGTCTTGACATTAATTCTACTTTTGCCATGTAATAACGCCATAAGTCACCTGTACAATCATGTAAAAAGTAAAAGCTCCAGTTACTGTGGTGATGCTTATCTAATAAGCTCAGGAGACTCTGGAGGACAGAGAAACAGCAGCATCTTGCTGCTGTTTCTGTGCCTTGCCATCTTCACCTCATATTAAATAATGCTTACTCCTTCCCCTTGGGTTGGGGGATGGACAGTATTTAAAACTAAATATCCTGGCTGAAGAGTAAAGTTGCAGTGAATAACTACTCTTTGTTTTGACATACTTGAGGTGAGCTACAGTTCCTGCTTTCAAATTAAGTCTTATTTTGTTTTGCCTCCCTGATGCCAGAATAGCGAAAATAGGTTTTTCAGATGGGCCCAAAGCATGTATCCAAAAACCTGTATTAGACTGATGGCTTCAGGTCAGAACCCCTGCAAATGGAGACCTACATGATGAGCAGTAAGAAGCACTACAGAGTAGCTAGAGTCAGTAGAAAACCACAGTTTTTGTTGGATTGTAGATACTGCTAGACTTTGGCTTCTGCAAACACTGCTTGGACTAATAAATAGCATACTTAATAAAATGATGAAGTTGTTCCAAGCAAGGACATCATCAAACAACAGGTTGCATGACAATTACTAACATTTGACACTTGTCCTCACAGGAAATCAAGTTTTCCTGTTTCCTCAGTTGGAGATTGCCTTTGACACAGTGGGCACAACTAATGCACTTACTTCTGATGGCCACACTTACAGTTGTGTCCTGTGTCTTAGGATCTCATTTTTCAGTGTTTCAATGTTTGATGGCCTCATTGTTCCAAAGGGATGCTGTCTTTTAGTAACTTGCATAAGCAGTCGGGTCAGTCTGGCCAAGCTCTGAGGAGTTTCCCCTTCCACCTACTGGTCTTGCCTGTAGCTGCAGTGTGTGAATTTCAGGTCCAGGATGGAATTAATGCTTTTCCTTTTTATTTCATGAGTTTGGTGTTAATTTTGCATTGCAAATACATTAACTCTTGTTTTGCCCTTGACCTGTTGGAGTTTAGGAATATACAAGTTGTTCCTCTGTTTGCTCCCTCTGTATCCTATGACTTGGGCTGGAAATGGAATCCAAAGCAGCAGTGGATCAACCTTGAATGCTGTTGCGAAAGGTCCATTATGAATGCTTAGATGTAACTAAGTAATCTTCTGTTAAATAACTTTTTTTTTTAAGCAAATTACAAGTATACCAAGAAAATACTTAGGAAGTTTCCTACTCCGTTGTCTTTGCCACTGAAGAATTTATGCAGTTTTCCCTAATGCTTAGGATAGGCTGATTTTAAAATGTCGTCTACTTTCTAATTTTGCTTGATATGCAAACTGATCCAACAATACCCTTTGGACTGAACAGAACCTTGCCCAATGGAATTGTTTTCTTTATAATGGATGCACATTTTCTTCTTTCTACTGACATTGCTAATCTGAAAATCTTCAAAAAAAAAATGCTCAGTGTTGAACACTCAAAATTATTAAGTTCTCCACATTTTCACCGGAATAACTATCACTCACATTGTGTGTAGGTGTTGTAAAAACCTGTTGGTTGAACCAGGACCTAAAATACTTGCCCTGTCTAAGTGGAGCAGGGTCAGGATAGGTCCTGTGGCTCTGTGGCTTATGCATCTGAAGACTGAGCTATTGCATGCAATCTATAAAGAGGATGTCAGGCACCTTTCTTACAGCAGATACCTTGGACAATTTTATCTATGGAAAGTTTGTCCTAAGGTTTCTAATACATAGTCTTGTGTATAGATATGAAGAAACAGTTGCTGTGTAATAAAAAATGGGGTTCATTATACTGCAAGACATGCTTGCCTTGGGCTTTAGAATCTGCATCTTTTGAAGAAAGCTGAAGTGACGCTTAGTCTTTTTCAAGAGCAAAAGTGCTTGGTTTCAAACCTAATATGGAGATTAGAAAGCACTTTATGCTCTTTCTCTCCATTCCTCCAGTCTTGCAATGAATAATTATATTTTCATAAGAGACTATTTTGAAAATTTTTCCCCCCAAAATAGGCAAAGAGCCCAGCTGGACCACCCCTTGTCATACTGGCTCGTGTTTGTCTGCTTTTTAACTCTAATAAGCCATCTTTTTACTTTGTACTTTGATCATAAACATGAACAGGCAGAAATGGCCTATGCACAAGTTTCTGACACTGCTGTATTACAGGCACTTAAACTTGGTCATGCTGGTTCTGCAGGATATTGATTGTCAGTTAACTAAGAGTGAAAAACGGGCTGTTAAACCCTCAAATGGTGAACCTCTACGCCTGTAAATGGGTATGTTACTGTGCTCCTCAATACGTTTACTTGGACTGGCTTTAGCCGTCAGTGAGCACTGGCTGCATGTGAAGGACTGGCTTGCTTTCCAAGCTCAGCTGAATCTGTGAAAGCATCCCTCTATCTGTACCCTGTAATCAGAGCCTATGGCATGTCTTGTTTTTTGTCATTCATGATACTTCTGGTTACACTCCGAGGAGAAATGAATGCTTTTGGTCTTCCTTGCAGTTTTTACCATGCCTGAGGTCTGAGTATTTTAGAGGAAAGGGAGGAATAAAGCACAAATATCTGCAAATATCCGATTGGTTGCATAGGATTATTCAAGAGCATAAGAGTCATATGCTTTATTGGAGGATTCATAACTTTGTTTCTAATTCATTTTCACCTAGAAATGGCACAGGTTTTTTTCTTGCAGATGGCGTACTACCAGAGTGTAATAGTCAAGCTAACAATATTCTTTTCCTCTCTTTGGGTGTTGCTGTTTCCTATTAAATTGCAATTAATACTGCCATTTTTGTGATTATGATTGAATTTTAAGTAGCCCTTGTAAAGAAGAGTTCGCTACAAATGCCAGTGTAGGTGAAGCCATAAGCGTTTGACTGCTCTTGGAATTGTTTTCATTTTCTCTGTCTCCACCATCTGTGCTATTAGCACTTGATTTCCTTTTACATGGTACAACTGTGGTCTCCAGTGTCTGCCTTGAATGTATTCCTGTGCAGGAAAGGTGAAGTGTAGCACTGGGAGATGACAATGAAAATTTCAGTATAATTCAGTTAGTAAGAGATGAACTGGCAGATTGGTCCCATGTAAAAGCTCATCAGCTCTTCAGTTCAGAGCACATAAACGTATGCTAAAAGTTAAGCATACCCAGAAGTCCTTTTCTCTATGTTAAGCAAAAGCTCAGTGCTCTGCTGAATCAGACCCTGCATTTACTGTGGGGCAGATGGACTCATAAACATGTTTTTAAAGTTCTGAGGCAAAGGGGAGTACTTTGATGTGGGAATGCCACCTAAATGGTGAAAATCTGAGATTACATCACTTTCACATAGGAATATATTGACACTAACAGATTCACCAAGAGGGAAAACTGACCCAAACAAAAATGTCATCCATTTTCAGATGGTTCCCAAAAGACTATTTACATCTCTTGGGTTGTGCAAGGGCAAGTAAAGTGCTCGTCTGAGACTTTCTTTGCCTCCTGTACATCCTTAACTGCTGTAAGTTTTAAGGCCGAGACCTATAGAATTAATAGCACATGCTGTAGCAAACTCTGCCCTCTTCTGGAAGCGACAATGTCAGTAGTTACATGAAAAAAAACCTTTTTTTCAGGTTACCGTCTCCAATGTACCAGGTCCCTTCTCTCTCTTTCCAAAAATACTGTCATAACAATCTTAATTCCCACCTGCTTTCATCAGAAAGTTGCCCAAACCAATGGAGTTGGAAGAGAGGAGAAAACAAACTGCAGCTTGCACGTGAAGTATTAACCCTGTTAAAAGCAGCTAACAAAGGGAAGAGAAGGTGGCTCATGATGAAAACACAAGTGCATCTAAAGGAAGGGAAGTGACCCTCCAAAATGCCTCATGAGAGTATGGGCAGAGCAAATCCCTCCTAGGTAAGTCAGCACCTTATAGCTGGTACTGGTCAACCAGATGAGTGGTATGCTTATAAACTTTAAGTAGAACCAAGTCTCTTAAACTTCATACAAAGATTGTGCAATACAAACTTGTTACGATGTTAGGCTGTTAAAGCCACAGATTGACGTGACCCAGATTGACAAAACACAAATCTAAGGCAACATGTTACCAGGAGAGGAATTGTCTCAAACTCTTCTGGTTTCTTAAATACTGAAGGAAAGCTCGATGCAGGATGATAATTTACCAGATGGTCAGTGTCAGAAAGAAGCTTCCTGAATACAGGCAATATTGACACTTTCTTAAGAAAATCTGGCAGTTCTCCCTTCTGAGGAGAGATGTTGAGAATTTCCAATAATACTGACCCAATTTTCTTTGGTAACTCCAGCACTGAGGGAGTCTAGAGATAGCATAGCATTGTATTCCCTTTTCCTTCTGAGGTGTTGCTCTGTTTCTGTGGATACCTCCTGTTCAGTGTGAATTAGAAGAATTTTTAGGTACTGCTGAAACTACTGAACAGGATCATCAGAATAAGTGGTCAAAAGAGATTTAGTAGTTCATTTTCCTTTGACCCAAAATGGTGGATGTAGTTTTTGCACGTGATGGAACCTAGATGCAGGAAATTGCTCTCTGCTAAGGCATCCACCACATGTATTGTAGTCAGTCAGTTCCTGGTCTTGACTTCAGTCAGTCATAAAGTGTTAGAAAGCACATGTAGACAGAGATGTTATGTGGGGAAGTGTTACTTTTCTTGGAAACCGTTGGTGCTTTGAGGTTTATGCTCCAGTGTTAAAGATCTGATTTTCTGGATTGTTAAACTGCTGTTGCAATTGGCAGATTCTCATACCAACAGTTGAAACTATGTCCTCAAGAGTGTTGTTACAATCCAGATCTGCATACACTCCTATTGTTATATGATTAATAGTGATGTCCATGGTAGGAGCTGGTAATGCTGAATGGTGGGAGGTGACAGTTTACCAGGAGTTTGTCCCATCTGTTTCCTTCTAGGTGAATGTAAATTGTCTTCCTACTTAGTCACCTGGAAAAAGCCATACTGTATTGTTTTTCTGCAGAAAGGTAAGAGGAGAGAATGAGTTTGTTAAGCATGTATTTAGTGTTTAGTTGTTTATTTTAATTATCACATGCTGCAGTTTGTAGTTTTGTGTGTCTTGTTGAACCCTACTGGCATTGGTTCTCAAGACCATGAGCCTGGGAGACAAGCATAGACCACAGCTTTCGTGAAGTGCAACTCAGTTCAGCTGCATATCCAGAAAATTGTTTTTCATACTTATCTTGTAAAGAATTAGACTCCAGAAGACTTATTTTCCTCTGTGAGCAGTTTGAGAACACTTCAAGACTGGAAACTGTGATGAGGCTTAAATCCTAGTGAGATCTGGTGGATAGTTAAGAGGAAAACAAATCCTTGGGAGGCCTTTGTCTTCAGATGAAATATTCTTTGAACTTCAGAGAGGAAACCCCGAACATCATTTCATGTAATAAGGCTGAGATAAGCTGCAAGAAGAAACTACAAGTTCTGTAACTGGCAGAGATTTTCCATGTGATTGGGGTGGACCAAGCACGTTTGGGATTAGCCAGTAAAGCTGCCTGTGCAAGTAACCAGGTGACCAGTCAGAGAAAGGAGCAAGGCAAAGCCTTTTTCTATTCCTTTAGAAGGCTTGTAGGTGTGAGGAGGATACATGCAGGCACCAATCCTGGTAGCAGTAGAATCAATCTTGGCAAAGTGTGTTTTATTCCTGTCACTGGGCTGTCTCATAGAAGTTCTAGTGTCTGGTCTTTGGAAGTCCTTGGAACTTGCTGGAGGAAAATTTCAGTTGGAGCTGAACACAGCATGTTATATTTTGAGGCTTTGATTATTCTTGGTCTGACAGGCTCATGGAGATTTCATTGCCTCTGGGCAACATCTGCAGGGAAGCCTTGTAACAAAAGGATTGAGTGGCCTCACAGGGCTCCTTGATAGCCTGTATTGCATTAGAAGGAAGATGTGGTTACGTAGTCAGGGTAATTAATTAGCATTTCCATAAGCAGTCACAAGTCCTGTTAACCTTGTAAATGCAGGAGGCAGGAATGAGGCACAGATGTGAAGGCTCTGAAGATAAACTCTGCATGTGTGTGCTTACTTGATTTTGTTGATGAATTCCACTAAATGCTTTTAAGATCAACCTTAATTTAGCATGGCTAAAGATGCAAATGCACCCAACATCTGTTCATGTCTCCATGGCAGCTCTTTGGCCACCAGTGCTGCAGCTCCATCTTAAAAAAATCAACAAAAAACACCACAATACAAAACCACCCTGCCATGCTGAAGGGGTAAGCTGTTGGTCAGAAGTAAAATGTGGAGCTGGCTGAGGAAAGATACAGAGGTCCCTGGACTTCGCCTGCTTCAAATCGGATTTTAGTTATGGTAATGAAAGGTTGCATCTTGCCTGCAGACCAGTTCACATTTCAGATTTTCTGCCATGCCAAATTTGCTGAGATTTACCTTGCTGAGAATGTTCTTTTTTAGGGAATGCATATTCTGGTGAAGTTTCATTTCTGTTCAGCACCCTCCCCCTCTCTATCCCACCCCTCCCTCACTTGTTTTTCCTTCTCCGTTGATTTTCTCATTCTTTTCTCTTGTCATATGAGGGACTTGTTTCTCTTTGAAGCACCACTGTTTTTCCTCCTGACTTAAGAATCAGTCTCTTGCAGAATTATACTGCCCAGGATAAGTGAGTGTAGGTCCAAGTACCTTGCATTTGTGTTCTGTTTAGTTTGTATGGAGTGCCAGGTGTGTGCTGTATTCAGAGTCGCAGCTCTTAGGATTTGTTAAATTACAAGGTGTAACAAGCCATTGCTACAGAAATGGTTACAGGAAATAGTCAGTGACTGGCGTCCTCAGCTGAGAGACTGGCTTCTTGTCTCATGAAATCCCTTTGCTCAGAGGGCACACCTATAGCTTCATCACAGAGGTAAGAGGGAAATTCCTTTAACAGCATCATTCAGAATAATTCTGGTGATTCTGAATAAGGAAGAAGGAAACAAATGCCAGAAGAGGCTGTTCTTTACAGTGAATTTTGAGTTAGATATATCTAACAAGAGGGACAGGGTAGGATGTGGAGAGGAGAACTCAACCTCCTTTTCTTTGTTCCTGAATCATTTGGCCAGACTGTTCCCATGGCTTACATTTTTTTTATCCCACGCTACATGTGCACACACACATACCGACACCCACCTCCCTCTCAAAGTGGGAGCCTTGGCTTGGTTCAAGCCCAGAACTCTTGTGTCTTTCTGTTGCCTCTGGCGCCACAGAAGTAATTGGTGGATGATATTAGGAGTCTCGTAACTTTCGAAGCTGTATATCTTTCCTCTTTTATAAGCTGGCAACAGATGAAGTTTAGGACCTTTTAAAAAATTATTGAGAACTTCGGAGCCAGTGGGACTCCTACTTGTGCCTTTCAGTGATGATGTAAAATAAATGTCATGTTAGTGCAGGGTGTAGAGGAAAATGGGAATTGGACCAATAATGCCTAGGGGGTAATAATGCCTAAGAAAAGCTCTTTTGCTCTGCTTAGGGTTTAGATTGGGGGATTTTCTGATGGCATGTCTCCCTGCTGCAGCAGTCGTTTCTGCTTGTTGGAATAGGCTGTTTCTAGTTTAGTCCTGTGCTCAGCAGAACTAAGTCTGTTTTGTGGGTTTGGTTTTTTTCCAAATCACACTTGGTCTGATCAGTGAGACACATCTCTGCAGCTTTGCCTTCCACAGGGTTCTGTTTGTTTGAGCAATTTGGAAATGCAGTGTTCCACGTACACAAGCACAGGCTTGGAAATGCAGAAATACCACTGCAGCGCAAGCTGTCTCTTGAATCACTTTTTAAGAGCTACATATAGGCCTAAACCAATCTAAGGTGTGGTCCAACACATCTAGCCTGTGCTGTTCTGCCACTGTAACTGTGGAATGGCTTTCATTCAGAGATAAATGTCAAATTACTCCTTGAAATGAACCATTTAAAAAGAAATCACAATGAGTTTCAACCTTTGCAGCCCACACTGGTTCTGTTACTCTGCCTTTAACAGTAGACTGAGTCACACTTCAATGTGCTTTCTTGAAGCAGCAGCAAGCAACACTGTGTGCCTGTAACAGTCAGGACAATGCCAAGTTCTGATTGAACTCTGGCACTAGTTCAAAACACCTTGCTCTTGGTGAGCTGTGCTCACTACAGCTTAGTCATCTCCTATGTAGAGGAGATGTACTGTGTACACTTACTCATCTCCTATGTAGAGGTTGGGCCAGACTTCATTGACATGAGTGTACTTTGGGCATCCCTTCCAGAGGAGTCGCTCCAGTTCAAATGCCCCGGGGGTACAGTAGTCCTTATCCGGATCTACTTTGATTGCTGTGTATGCATTTTTCTTCTCAGCATTCCAACTTCCTGATGACATTTTGTCCATGGAGTAGTGCTCTCAGGATGTACAAGGAACTGGAATGCAACCAAAACAGAACGTTAACCTGAGGAAGCACAAAGCAAGTGACTTCTAGTCCAGCTGTGGAACACTGGGAGCAACACTGACCAGGTGTGATTGAGCTGCACCTTGTATGAACCTGCAAACAGAGACTTGCACCCTGCTTTCTGCCTCTCCTGAACTAGGCAAGGAATATGTTGTTGGATGAGCTCAGCAGCAAGGGGAACAAAAGCCAAATGTTTGTGATTACTGAAGTTCAGTCTCCAATGGGAATTTGTTTCCTGCAAGATGCACTGGTAAGAATTTGGTAGGCCTAACAGTGTAGGGTCTAGAGAACCCAAGGGAACTGAGTGGGGAAAATTTAATGGATTTTTTAGTAATTAATTAAGACTCTCCTGAAGGCTTGTCTGTTATGATATTCAGTAATGCAGTGAGATGAAATATGTCTATTCAGGTGAATGTTGAATGTACCTGTTCTGCTCTCTTCTTCTCTTTCCCTTGTTGCCAGCTGCAGACTTTTCTGTCATCTCCATCTCTGTGTGGGCTCTGTCTTTGTTACTCATACGGGACTCCCTGATGTCTCAGGGCAGTGGTTGCTCATATCTCTTATTCTCTTGAAAGTAGAATTTAAACCTTGTAGTTCTGTAGGAGACTCGTAAAAAGAAGATGTGGAGTTGGGCTTGATCTTATGAAGTGTGCAAGTACATCCTGCCAAAAATCCACCTTTCTTGCAGGCAACAAATCCTGTAGTGGCTCCCACAATTTTTTTTGTGTTGGCTGCTGGACATTTATGTCCTTTTAATTCAAAAAATCTGGCTAATGCCTTCATGAAGCTATTGCAGAGCTCTCCTGAAAGCAGGATGACCATTTTTCACTGACATCCCAAGTACCCATGGGGTTTGTTTGCTCAGTTTGGGCTCTTTTGTGCCTGTCATGTTCTATTTCTCTGCAAAACTTGAAAAAGCCAAATGATTCCTGTTTTCCTACCCCAAAGCTGTGCAAGACTGAGGAGTCAGTTTTTGTTTGGCAAGTGTGCACCTTTGTTCAAAAATTGGCTTGCTTTCACTGTCTAGGAGTTCTATGTTTTAGCCAAGCTTCCTAAAACATGATGATGATGTTTAGCTAAATGGTCCTCTATTGAGAACTGTAAAGAGCTCTGAGAATTCCAGCTTGTAGCAAATTTACCTTGGGCTTGGTGTTGCGTGCGTACGTGTAGCACCAAGTCCCATCTCTCTGCCCCAAGCAGCCATGCCCTGGGGGAGCCTTTTTCCTTCCCATTCTAGAATTAATGGTAATCCTACATACAGACTCATTATTATCTGTAGATAATGTTAGACTAGCAGAGATATAAATCTAATACAGTCTGACTTTGGGAGTGATTAGGCTGTGATCTTGAACTTGATAAGAACTGCTAATTGTCTAGTAAGGAATTATCTTAACTGAGAGCCTGTTGTTTTGATGCTGAAGGACTGACTGCTTTTATTCATAACTCTATAAAATGTGAAGGGGGAGAAGGAAGGGAAAAGAAAGCAATGTAATCAGTAATCATAGTCAGTGACTGCAGCACACTGATTTGTTACACCTCAGAATAGAGGAATTACATCTGCAGATGATCGTTTGTGGTGACTTTAACACCGGCACAGTTTGAAGCTTGGTTAGTGCTCTGAAAGTTAGACCACTGCTGAGAAATACTTGTTTCTGTCTGTCCTGGGAAGCCTTATGCTCCCTGAACTTTCAAGTACGCTATGTTCTTTTATGCCTTGCCAATGTTATCTGCTGTGGGGAGTTTTAAGTTGAGTTAGAGCATCAGTTGAAATTCCTCTAATAAAACACGTATTTCAGATTTGATTCTAGACTAAGTAAGAAGTAGCACAGTTTAAATAAGAGGAGGGGAAGGAGGGACAAAGGGGCTGGTTTGCTACTTGAACTCTGGAATTAATTGCCATGAAACGTTTGATTGAGTGCAGAAGGACAGAAGGGCTTGTGTCTTTCCAGGAATCAAATATGTCTAACTTCATATCTTACTGGTTCTTCAATGTAAACCAAACAGAGCTGAGGGAAGACTATTCCCTAGGCCAGACCTCTTAGAATAAAAAGTGAAAAGTAGGTTGGATTTTTATTTTTTTTTTGAGGTTGTTGTTCTTAATGCTGCTGTGGATGTAAGGGACAACTGTTCAGCACCGACCCAGCCAGGGAAGGCTCTTTTGCAGACCTGTGGGGAGGGGAGACCATCCCTTGCAGAGTGTTCACCCAGTGCAGACAGATTGCAGACAGATTGCAGGGTTCCCTCTGCACAGGCTTGTTGGAGCAGGCTCCCACCCCTTGTGGTGCTTCATTTGGGCTAAAATCTTTTGCATTATAGATCAATTAGTGCAGACTGAACAATGTACCACTGCAGCTTTCCCGTACCACCTTGGCAGTCACATCATGGCATCGCAACTGTGTTGGGGGAATGCAATCTTAGATGTGAAAGCTTTCTGGAGTAGGGACTGTCCTTGTGCCGTTTACTTAAAGAACTCTGCACCCTGCTTGCTCCTGGAAGTGCTGCTTCAGCACAGGACAGGGGACAGCATTTTTATTTCATGGGGGAGGAATGAAGAAGATAGTCAGCTAGTGGGAACTGTCGTTATCCCAGACAGGTTCTCCTGAGCCCAACTTCAGGGTGTAGTGAGGAGCAGACCCCTGCATCTGGGGCCAGGAGTTCCCTTCCAGTGACACAGGGTAATCTGCAGCTCATTGCACGCTTTCCCTGTGCCCAAGCCATGACTTGTCTCTTGCTTTGCTAGGCTATGGCAAGGCCAGACTGTGTGACCTTCCTGTTCCCTCTCTGTTCCCACCCTGTGGGGTGGTGGGTCAACAGCCAACTGCTGAGTCCCTGTCCTAGGTTGAAGTAT
>VXBA01004710.1:0-13075 GCA_013399895.1 Serilophus lunatus
TAGCTTTCAATTTAAGTTTACCATGTGTGCAGCTTTTCCTTCAGTTGTTAAGTGGTAGTGTCTTGATTGATAAGTCTTCTTTTCTTCCTTCTATTTTCTTTCTGCTTCATGGGAGAGGGGAATAGGTGAGAGGCTTGGTGGGTGTTTGACTGCTGGCCGAGGTTAACCCACCACAGTAGCCAGAGAGCCAATGCAGCTCAGCATGCTGGAAGTGTGCAAAATGAGTTGTGGTCTGTATCCCAAACTTTTCCAAAAACAACTTCCAGCTTTTCCATATTAAAATGTATTGCTAAGAGAGTGGGCGTTTTTTTTGCAGAATCAGAATTCTGTGCCTTCTTTTCT
The DNA here is from genome assembly GCA_013399895.1 of Serilophus lunatus. Lineage (NCBI taxonomy): Eukaryota > Metazoa > Chordata > Aves > Passeriformes > Eurylaimidae > Serilophus > Serilophus lunatus. The sequence continues at coordinate 343 of VXBA01004710.1, forward strand.
AGTTGTGTCTGGAGATACTGTTTGCAGGGGAGCCGTAAGGTAAGAATATATACACACAGGTACCCCCTCCTTGATCTGTTCAAGTCCCAGGTATCCTCTAGGGTCCTGCACTGTTTTTTTTCCATAAAACAGGCAGAGAAGTTGGGCATTAAGAAAGCTGTGATTATATGCCAAGTCAGCCAATTGGTTCACTACAGGAAGTAGCTCAGGAGTGGCCTAGCATCAGATGGACTAACGCCATAACCTTATATATGTCAATTGTATTTCACTTTGTAGACAACCATATTCTAGGCTACATAAAAAAAAAAGAATAACAGCAGAGGTGATTCCACTCTTCTGCTCTTATGAGATCCCTCTTGGAGTCCTGTGTCCAGCTCTGGGGCGAGTCCAGAAGGCTGGAGGACCTATCCTATGAACACAGGCTGAGAGAGCTGGGGCTGTTCAGCCCGGAGAAGAGAAGGCTACAGGGAAACCCTTATTGCAGCCTTCCAGTATGTGAAGGGAGCTTACAACAGAGCTGGAGATAGACTTTTTACAATGGCATGGAGTGACTAGAAAAGCAGTAATGGCTTTAAACTGAGGGTAGGCTTAGATTAGATATTAAAAGAAATTCTTTACTGTGAGTGTGATGAGGTGCTGGAACTAGTTGTACAGAGATGTTGTAAATGGCCCATCCCTGGAAGTGTTCCAGGTCGGTTTGGATGGGAACTTGAGCAATATGGTCTAGGGGAAGGTGCCCTTGCCCATGGCAGGGAGGTTGGAACTAGATGATCTTAAAGGTCCCCTCCAACCCAAACAATTCTGTGATTCTATGATTTTATGACTGTAGCACTGAGGGCAAACAGGGAGCAAATCACCATGATTTAATGATATGTGGACTCTAATAGTATCTTCTGTTTGGAACCTGTTTCTATAAATTACTTAAAGCTTATATGTTATGCTATCTCTACATCAATTAGGATATTGCTGTATCAAATTTTAGTGCCAACAGAAAAAAAAAAAGAGCTTCTTGTCTGTTGTTCTTTAAGCGCACTTGAGGTTGAACTATGTTATAAAAACTGTGCTGAAGTTTTCAGGCCAACAAAGGAGACAAAAATTAGAAGAAAAGTGAACTCTGAAAGTCTGAATTTAGCAAAACTCCTTGATCAACTACAGTCATGAACATATAAACTGTAAGTCAGGGATTTGAAGATCTTACTCTGAAAGTGGTCATTATATCCAATGGCAATTGACTAGAACTTTGACTAGTATTGTTATAGAGTTAAGTCCCATTACTATTGTTTGCTGGTGAGAAAATAGTTTTTTCAATAACTGGATAAGATAGTTGAGCAGGAAATTTTGAAACAGTCAGTACAAGCTTCATTTAAAAATGGCTAGTAGGCTAGTGAGTGAAAAAAGCTGCTCTAGGGATGCACTAGAAGCAGTCTCCAGGGTACTTCCAGCCAGAACAGTTTTCATTTAGGTTCTTCTTAAATGCACTAAACAATTTGTTCTCTGAAATCTTCTGCTGTTGTTAGGATTTGAGTGGCTCAAACAGCCACGTGGGCAGGAAGGAGTCCATACACCTGCATCTTCTAACAGGGATCTGCTCCTTTTCAATACACAGGATCAGCTGCATAATAATGTTACTGAGACAACAATACATTTTCATATATCAAACTGATACACAACAGATCCTTAGAAACCAGTTAGAGATTGTTTGGGTTGGACACAGTGTTTTACTGTGATGCCATGACTAATGTTTCAGCAGAACATATTTGTTATCTCTAGGATAAAGACATTGGTAGAAACAAAGCGACTGTGTATGGTTTACACATCCCATGCCTCCTTGTTATTTTGGAAAATGTTTATGTCATTTTGAGAGACAATATCCTCCAAAAATAAAACCTAAGCAAAAAAAAAAAAAATCTAAGTATCATATTATGACATAAATAAAATAAATAAGTATTATCATATATGTGAATACAAGAAAGCGGTGTAACAGTTTGTTGAGGAAGTTCTAGTCAAATCAAACCATGTAAATATGAGTTGTACTTTTTTTGTTTGTTTGTTTTGTTTTGTTTTTTTTCAGAAGAAAATCCTTCCCTTTCCTTTTGAAATGCCAAGAAAGATTAAGGTAGTCCACCTGAAGCGACCTTAAAGTTGAGGAACTGAATAGAAATTCACCTACGGTTTCTGCCCCAGGGCCGTAGCATACTGGGTATGAGAGGAGGTGACGGGCTGTTTTTTGATCACAGCACTCCTCCTGCTGGTGAGAAACCACCGGAGTGGGATGTGACTTTGCAGTCGGCAGTAACTTGGACCAGATTGATGTCGCAAGAGCTAACTTTCAAGAAGGCATCAGGAGGAGACCAGGAATAATGGTTTGGTCAGGGAGATTAAATCTGAGAAAAATCCAAAGGGTGGGGAAAAATGGGAAAAAAATTAAAAAGTTCAGTAGAGATGAGAGTAGAGACTTCAAGAAGCAGTAAATAAGGTCATGGCCCTAAGGATACTAAAACCAAAGGGCGAAGGTACAGAAAGGTGAAAGACTAAACAAAATAGAGCCTGTCTTTTCAGTTGTTAAGTCAAAAAACCCCAACAACTGCTTTTATTTGTCAGTCACATTTTTAAGATAATTAAAAGAAATCTTAGAAGAAAATCTAAAATTACAAATCTGTAATCACATGAGTTACTAAAGAGACATCATAGTTCAGTTACTGGAACAGACATTTCACAGTGAAGCTGGTTTAGCAGTGGAACAGGTAGCCAAGAGCGATGATGAAATTTCCATCATTAAAGATAGTCAAAGATATCCTTCTCTGGACATGGCCTTTGGCTACCTGTTTTAGCTTCAATAGAGCATTTGCTTGGAGCAGAAGGCTGGGCGGAAGACCAGCAGATGTCTCTTCCAATTTGTAAATGTAATATGCATCTTCTGTGGGAGATTCCAGTTTCTATTGAAAGAGAGAAAATCTGTGTGGTGCAAACACCACAATCAAGCAGATAGATGTTTATCTTAATCCTGGCATTTTTTATCTCCATAACCTGATCTTATATCTTCAGTTAGAATTCTTTTAGACCTGTTTTCAGTTACAGCTTTATGCTTCACCCACAGAATATGTGCATTATTTAGATGTTGTACTAACTTGGAGCCATGAAGTAGGAACGGCAGTACTGTCAAAACCGTGTTCTGATTCATTGCAGCTACTGAAGTCAGTGAAGAAAGCTTTGTAGGAAGAAAAGAAGTATCATTAAGGTCTGGAGGACTAGAGTGTATCCCTGCTTATCTCACTGAGTTTAAGAGTCTTCCTATTTAGAGTAAATTTTTGACATGCTCTCCTATATTTCAGTATGTACAGTTCCCCAACCAGAATCTATTTTGTATATCTATATATCTATTTCCTGTATACAGGAAAATGGGGCAAATGCTTTTAAGATTTTTTATAAAGGCAGAGATAGGTGAATTTAGGATCTTTCAATATGGAAAAGAAATAATTGAGGGAGACAAAATTGCAAGGTCTATAAAGTTATGATTACCTTAAAAAAGGTGAATAGGGAATAATTTGCTGTTTATTACAAGAACTATAGTAAACATTGGGTGAAATTACCAAGGTGCAGATCTGAAGTAAAAAAAAAGACCTTTTCCACACAAAGTGCAATTAAACTATAGAATTCCTTGTTCCGTAAAGCCATACATGCCCAAAATACATATAATTCTTAAAAGTGATTAGACAAATCCACAGAAGATCATCTATCAATGGTTATTTCAATGAAAAAGGCAGATAATGACCTTTGACTTGGGAAGTCCCTCAAATAAGTAACTTAGCATGAGGACATCCATTTTTCCTGTTGACTTATGTGCAACCATGCTAAGTTTAGTCATCTATTCACAAGCGACTACATAAATAGTTTGAACAGGTAACAAATGGCATGTGCCTAACAAATAGCAGTGTTATCTCCTTTGACCAGATGCAAAGGTAGATACTATGATTTAAGTGCCCTTTTGCTTTACTCAAACGATGTGACATTTTGCAAAACATTTACTGTATTGGCGTGAATCCAGTCATACTGAGGTCCAGGCCTTGGAATCCTGGAGTAGAGCCAGCTATAATGTAAAACAAACAAAAAAAATAGATGAGGAAATGTGTTAGCAAAATAGAAGCGCCAGGTTTAGGAGATTGAATTTGCCAGTCCAAAGTATTTCCTACTCTTTCTTTAACTGAAGTTACAATTTGGGTTTGACTTTTTTATTTATAGTGACTTAACTGAAGGATAATTAAGTGTATGTTGTTTTTTGTTTTTTTTCCCTTAACAAGTGGTTTTCCTAGCATTTGACAGAAAAGTATCACTCGTTACTAGCCCAGTTCTTATTCTCTTTCCCCAAATTTTCAGTTCTGGCTGCTGATGTATGTGAAACACATTTTTGTCTTCACACATGGAACAGTAACTTTGTCAGTTTTACTGAGGGTCTTCCAACCACTTCAGCTAAAGATTTACTAACATTGCAAAGAAGCAATTAAAATGCCTTCCTCTAACTTTGCCTCTTATATTTTGGGATGGGAAGAGAGTTCTTCTGGCTGGGCAACCACAGTTTTCCACATATGCAAAAGCTTTTGCAACTCCAATATATTCAAGATTAAAAATTCCTATACTTGATCTAACCGACTTGGTATTTTGATATCACATTTAGTACTCTTGCTGCTACTTTGAAACATTGCATTGCACTGTCTCTCCAGCTTAGCAGCAATGTTCCCCTTCAAGTTCTTCAGAGACAAGTGGGCTATGGGGATTGATGAAATCAAAATGACTGGAAGCTAACAGCCACAGAAAGGATTTAGAGGGAGTCTGTGTCTCTTCTCTGAGGTATAAGGACTGCTTTCAAAAGCAGATAGGACGGGAGACAGATGTCCAACCTTTCTCTTATTAAAAAGTAATGAGAATTGGACATTGAACAAGGGAACAGAAATTAATCCCAGGAGGCACCATCTTACATTTTTAGACCCACGTATTTTTTTGTCTGGTTCTGGATGCCAAAAGGGCTCATGTCTGACTCTGACAGTTCAAAAGCTCACAGAGGTAACACAGAGAGACATGCACCTCTACATAGTGGTAGTTCAGATGTATATCAGATCTAGCACAGTAATCAGTACATCTAGGACATCCCATTGTGCTGCTGACTGCAGTACTACTTCTCCTGCCATGCTTCCCTCCCTGGCAATCTCCTCCAAATGTCAGTGTCTCCAGAGAGTCTGTTGGACAGTGCCAGCTCACTTATTTCTCAGGACCATAGGCCATCAGATAGCTGTGTAGGAAAAATTTTTCTTCTCATCACTGGAGCAAAAGCAACATATTCGGAAGCTTTTCAGACAGTTATTACACTTGTAGCATTCAGAAGAGCCAAAACCTAATGATATTGGTGGACTCATGCAGAGCCGACATGATAATCACAGAATCAAGAATGGTGCCTCATTCCGGCATGGATGTGAAGCCAGGCTTCTACTATTGTAAAGGCTATTCTCTGAAGAGTGTTTCACATGCTAGCTTTTGGGAGCCGACAAAATGCATCCCAGAGTCCTGAAGGAACGGCTGATATAGTTGCCAAGCCACTCTCCATGATATTTGAAAAGTCATGGCAGACAGGTGAAGTCCTGAGTGACTGGAAAAGAAAACATAGTGTTCATCTTTAGAAAGGGAAGAAAGGACAGCCCTACTTCTGTGCCTGGGAAGATCATGGAACAGATCCTCTTAGAAGCTATACTAAGGCACATGGAAGACAGGGAGGCAATTAGAGACAGCCAACACAGCTTCACCAATGGAAAATCCTGTCTGACCAACCTGGTGGCTTACTGTGATAGAGTGACTATATCAGTGGATAACAGAAGAGCTACTGATGTCATTTATCTGGATTTCTGTAAAGCCTTTGACGTGGTGCCCCATAACAGCATCTTCTCTCCAAATTGGAGGGTGATGGATTCGACAGGTGGACTGTTAGGTGGATTAGGAATTGGTTGGATGGTTGCATCCAGAGGGTAACGCTCCATGGCTCAGACTGCCAGTGGGCATCTGTGATGTCCCTCAAGGGTCCGTATTGGGAGCAATGTTATTTGATATCTTCATTAATGACACAGACAAAGGGATCAAGTGCACCCTCAGCAAAACTGCAGATGGCACTGAGCTGAGTGGTGCAGTTGACACACCTGAAGGACCATTCAGGAAGGCTCAAGAAGTGGGCGCAAGGGAATCTCATGTAATTTAAAAAGACCAAGCACAAGGTGCTGCACCTGTGTCAGGGCAACCTTCAGCATCAATACCGGCTGGGGGATGAACAGATTGAGAGCAGCCCTGCTGAAAAGGACTTGCAGGTGGTGGTGAATGATAAGATGGACATGAGCCAGCAATGTGTGTTTGCAGTCCAAAAAGCCAATTGTATCCTGGGCTTCATGAAAAGCGGCACAGCCAGCAAGTCAAGGGGGAGGATTCTTCCCCTCTGCTCTGCTGAGATATCACCTGAAGTATTGCATCCAGCTCTGGGGTCCTCAGCAGAAGAAAAACATCAATATGTTGGAGTGAGTCCAGAGAAGAGCCACCTAGAGGGATGGAGCAGCTGTTACATGTGGAAAGGCTAAAAGAATTGTGATTGTTCAGCCTAGAAAAGAGAAGGCCTACAGAGTGAGCTAACTGTGGCCTTCCAATATATGAAGTGAAATGGCAGGAATGGCAGGGCAACAGTATTCAGAAAGGCACGTAGTGACAGGAGAAGGAAGAATGGATTCAAACTGAAAAAAGGTTTAGATTAGATATCAGGAAAAAAATTCTCTACTGTGAGGGTGGTGAGACACTGAAACAGGTTGCCAAGGGAAAGCTGTGGATGCCCCATCCCTGGAGGTGTTCAAAGCCAAGTTGGATGGGTCTAATTGAAGGCGTCCCTGCCCATGGAAGAGGGGTGGGAACTAGATGATTTTCAAAGTCCCCTTCCAATTCAAACCATTCTATGATTCTATGATATATTGCATTTTGTATATTTAATTAGGCTGTAATTAGGACGGACAGTAAACAAAGCAATGATGCTAACAGCAGGAATGAGACAAACTAGCTCTTTCATGCCATGCTAATACAACTGAAAACAGGTATTCTTTTTGGTAGACTGTAGCCTAGGCAGCAAGCTGTTGGTTGTAGCACATTTTCTATTAGTCTGTGAATTTTCTGAATCTATAAGGGAATGAAATATGATCTTTTAGTCTGTGAGAAGCTCTCCTCTCAGAAGAAAATTACTTGGACTCCTGTTTCTTATTACAAGGTTAAAATTCCAGTTTCTTATTCAAAGAGTGCTTGATGTAAAATACTTAAACTTTTATCCAAGCAGCTTTTTGAAACCAAGTGAGTAATCCAAGTAGAATATTTGCTATTCTCTATATTGACAGTAAAAAACCGCCTGCTATAAAACTGCTGTTATCCCCGTAACATGACAGGTGTGCCAATGTAGCTCTTCCCCAAGGAAGGCTGATGAACAGGAAAAGCTGAAAATCCTGATTTCAGTGCACCATTACTTAGTTCTCTCACATCTGGAGTGGGTTCTAAGAGAGCCAGCTCTTAGATTATACTAGCTCCTGGAGCCTACTGTGTGGCTTGATAGGAAATCTGTTTAGGAAGGGAGCTGATACCTACTTTGGCTTCCACCAACCTGAAATAGTTCTTTGGATGACTATGAATTATATACAAATGATGAGTAAATCTGAACATCAAAATACTACGGAAAGTTAGGATGAAACTAACAAAGAAGTTCAGGTATCTCAGCCTATTTTCCTGTAGATAACAGGGCTTCCTGAAGAGTTTGTCAGAACTGGGTTTAAGGTTTTATGGTACGTACTTAGTGAGCCTAATTTCCCATTAACCAGACTAAAAAGACAATGAAAAGAAACATTAGAGAAGAACAGAAAAATAACCATGGCCTCAGGCACAGAAAAAGTGCATCTCTCTGAGTCATAATTCTGTCTCTGAAGCTCCAGAGCTGTCAGAAAATAAACTAAATTAGAACTTTTGTAGTGCAAGAAAACAAAATTATGTGCCATTTTGATTTTTTTTTTTGGTTGTTAAATGGCTAAGCTGCTATCTACCATTATTTTCTCTGTCTAAACCACCATAATGTGTAGAGTCCCAAATATTGGCTAAATACTTAGGTCTACCAAATGTTTCACTTGACTCAATTATAACACCTGATAGAAGTTCACAGATCAATAGAATGTTACTATGTTTCAAAGACATAAGCCAAAAAAAAGAAACATTTTACTCTGGGAATAATGTATCAAAACACCCTTTTCCTCTACAGAAATAAATAATTAAAGACAGACAGATATATTCTGTTACATTGAGAATAATTACTTATACTTCATTTTGTAATTCTATGGAACATTTTCTGAGAAGCAATTTATATACAAATATATGAAGCATGCACACAATCCAAAATGCAAGACCTTTCAAGATAGCTTAGGTATGTCCCTTTCCCTTTTGCCTGATGATTAAAAATAAAGCAGAATTTACTAGATATGAATATATAGCCTGCTCTGTAATGTACGTTTAAAACAGCTTCTTCCTAAAGAGATCTGGGATGGGATGCAAAATTTACTGAAATCAGCATCATTGTCTGAAATTTAGAAGCCAGTAATGCACATCATAATAAAACAGATAAAACAGCCATATATTTTGCATTAAGCAAGTTGTTTTATGGCAAACTATTTAGTTAAACAAATTGAGGAATGGCTGACCTTTTTTAAGGATTCTTTGGTCACTGTTGCTGACCTCCCACACTGATTGTGCACTTACTCTATTGAAATGTAAGGTCCTGTCTATTTCTATTTCTATGGACCTTCGCTCAGGTATCCGGAAAACTAACAAGTATATTTAAAGGAAACTAATATGTATATTTTAATGTATCAATCACTACTGAAACAAACAAGAAAAAACCAACAAAACATCTTGTGGCATTCTTGTTGGGATAATAGCTGCCCATGATCTGCATATATAAATGAGTATCTATTCAAAGCAGATCCAAATATATAGCATTAGTACATCTTACTTATTTAATGGAAGTTGTTGAGAAAATGTACATGGTAGTGACTAGGTCAACAGTTCCTTAAGGGCTTTTGACTATTCTCCAAAGATGAATTAGCTAACACTGAAGAATAAAGACAGTGAGACTTTTTTTACTCAATGTCAAATTGATATTTATAGTTTTCTGTCCTTTAATCAAGAGAATTCTGGTTAATTTTCCTTCGCTTCTGGTTCCTGAGCATTCATTAACAGATTTTGACAATTCTGCAATAAAAAAGCATTTATAGATGCAGCTTGTATGAAACGTAGTGACAATAAAAGCAAGCTTCACCATAAAACACAACAGTAAATGAATCACTACTTAGAAAAATGTTTGTTGTAGTAGAGGGTGACATCAGCAATTGTTTCAGTGCTTGTGTCCTAGTTATCAGTAGTGTCCATGACTTGACTTACCCATGTAGCCAGAGGCTCAGTTCAGTGATAGTAAGGCAATGTGATAGCACAGAATCATATTTATATGGGACAGTAAAAATGGATGTGGGTTTGGCTGTAGGAATACCTCTATATGAATAGAAAATCACTAAATAACTACTAGACTGTGAACAAATGTGTACAGCTGATTTCTTCAATACTGTTTTCTCTTCTAACTTGGTTCCCTTCTTGAAACACAGATGATTTCTTACCTTATCAGTTCTATTTTTCAGGGAATGAGCAATATTGTGTTTAGTGAAAGTGCTTGTGGCCAAAATACTAGAGCAAATATGCAGAATCATAGAGGGATGCAGAACTGAGGGGAATTCTAGACGTCTGCAGTCCAGCTCCTGCTCTAGGTGAGATAGACATCCCCCATCCTCTCTGGGCAACCTGTGCCAGTGCTCAGACACTCTTGTCTCTTGCACCCATTTTGAATTTTCCTTCTCTCAGTCCATGAGCATTGTCTTTGCTCCTTTCTTCATGCACCTCTGAGAAGAGTCTGACTCTTTTTCTCTACAATACCCCTTTGGGCAGAAAAGCACAACAGTTGGATTCCCTGAGCCTCTCTTTAAAGTAAACAATCAAACCCCCAGCTTTTCACTGTATGACATATGCCCCCAGCCCTCAGCCATCTCAGTGGCCCCCTGATAGACTCACAGCAGTTTTGTTGTGCTGCCATGGCTACAGGAGCCACCACCTTCTGATCTATTCCTGCTCCTTCCACTACCCATCTGTGCAAATCTGAGAAGACCAAACCAAAATATTTTTTTTTCTCTTGCCAGTTTGTTAACTATCTCCCTTTGGGATAAGAATGCTTAGAAGTAGGAATTGCTCTACCATTTGTATGTACAGTTCCAAATGTATCAGGATGCTGATCTCTGTTGGCTTCCGGGCATTGCTACAATAGAAAAAGCAGTAATAGTTCTCCACAGGAAGAACAAAGGGAAAAATATTGAAATAGGACAAAAAGAGAAAGACTTAACCATAAAAAAGCTGAAGTATGAAAAGGAAGAATGATGATTTTTTTATTGTGCCCAGATTATTTCTTTCACAGAGCAAAAGAAGAAGATAGTAGAATAACCACCCTATATTTCCCCCCATTTTTGCTTTATTATCTGAGGCTGCCATCCTTATACCTTCCACAGTCACTGCACAAAGGTGTAGATCTTGGGAATTGCATCTCCCAATTCCTTTACACTAGCACGATCTCTGCAGGATGGGTTTCACTAGGGCATTTCTATGGGTTTATGACAATTGATCTTCACTGAAATGTTGGCACTGTGTTGTCTTAAGTGTAATGGCTAAAACGAAAAATCAGGCTGTAGATGTGATGTGTTTTTTAGAAGGTTCCTGGCATTCTAGATTTTTTAAACTAGTTATGAAAAACAGGGTCTCTCCTTTTTACAGTTGTCTCACTGAATGTAGAATAAACATAATGTTTGTTAACACCAGGCAGGATATCTGGGTAGTTAGTAGTGTTGTCATGCAACTGATATTGATGATCTCATTCATGTAAACAGGTGGCTAACTGAAGAATATAATATACCATTAAGTGAAGATTAATGTTCCTCACTATACTGTTCAAGGGTAAAAAAAATAAAATATCACTAAATATGGCTTTATTATCTTACTAGTCATTTAAAATTTTTTAGAAACACATTTTTTCAAATTTGAGTAGAGCAGGCAGAAATTGTATACAAATTCAAAGCACAGGGGATGAGAAAATTATATGTCACCAAGCAATTTTCCCAAATTTTTTTTTCCAAACCTTTTTGTTCCAGAGTGTTAAAGGGAGTTTTCCTCTTTCCAGTTTCTAAATGGAGATTTGGAAACATATTCTGCTGTTTATTTCCCAGTTTTTGAGGATTAAATATATAAAAAAATATTCTTAAAGAATCATCAATAAAAATGCATATCAAAATTACAATTGTTCACTTTCATTTTTTCCTCTGTTTCATAATTAAAAGGTTCAGACAGTCTGAATGACTAAAGTCGCAGAAGTATTTAAACACTCATCCTCCACGTTAGAGTTCAAGGCCCAAGTTCTTGCCTCCTTTCATACAGTTGATGTATATTTAAACCACTATATTAAAAGACATGGAAAAATAATGGAATTGTCCTGGAACAAAATTGAAGATCAAATTACTGAAACCAAGCAAACACAAAACGCAAACAGAAAATTCCCTGCAATCCAATTTTTCTGCTGTTAAGATTCTCTCAAATCTATTCAGAAAATGTGATTCAACTTCTGCCCATTTTAAATTACACAATTTCATGTAATAGGTTAAAAACAATCTTTGTGGTTTCTGGATTATTCATCTTCATCGCAGCACTTCTTGATGCAAAAAAGTACAAGATTCCTGAATTTCCTAATCTGAAAATTTTGGTTTTGTTTTTCATATTGTCTTAAAACCCTGCAACTTTTCCTTCAACAAACAGAAGATATAAAATCATACAGAATTTGTTTTCTGGGAATTATCTAGATTTGTCTGAAGAAATGCCATTAACATACAACAGTTCTTTTTCTTTGGGATGCATATGATAGAGCTGTCTATTTCATGAAAATGAATAATTCCCTGGAAACATCAAATCAGTGCTCAGCGGTGGCCAAAATCCGTGGTGAGTGCTAGTAAATTATTACAGAAAGAATAGGGAATAAAAGATACTGCTATGCCACTGCCATTCAGTTCTAAAACTATTTATTGCCTACTTTCTTCTCTATATACCTTCACTGCAAAAAAATATATGGACAAGTTCAACAATGAAGATAAAAGGTATGGGAAGCCTCTGTATGAGAATGACTAGACAACGACTCCTTAGGATAGCCAGGACTGAGGTAATGGAAAACGCACATAAAAAGGCTAAGAAATCAAAACTGCTCAGGAAGAGAGGATGCAGGTCACTGGTTCTACCAAAAAAATCCCCTAGGAGGCATCAAATAAGGCAGGTAAACAACAGGTTCAAACAAATCAAAGGTGGAGGTTCTTTACAGTGCTAAACTATAAAACTCATTGGCAGCTATTGGTGTGGACTAACTTTGCATGGCTTTGAAAGGGGAAGGAATGACAGATAAGTTCATAGACTAGTAAAATACAGAGAAGTCACTTCTGCAGTGAGAAGTTTCTGAGCTGTTGTAGGGGTTTGAAAGGGGAGGGGGGGGCTGGCGGGTTCTTGGAGGGAGTGGGGAGGGCAAAAGGGGATGGGATCCCCCGTTCTTGGTGTAAACCCT
>VXBA01004710.1:13690-50126 GCA_013399895.1 Serilophus lunatus
GACTCAGCCCACCTCCATCGGCATTGGAGCCACACCAGCGCAGCTGCAGGTTGAAAGCTTCCCCAAATAACATCCCAGGTTGTGGGGAGAACCTTTCACTGTGTTGTGTTTTACAGAGACTCCAAGGGCTGGGAGTTAGCTACCACCAGAGAGAGAGAAGAGGAGGAAGCGGCTTTCCCTTCCCACTGCTTCTCTTTGGCCAGCTTGGCTGGTCTTTGAAAGCAGTTCCCTTATTCCTTTTTTTCCTTTGTTTTCCTTTTTTGTGGTTTTTGTTGGGTGCTTTTTGTGTGTGTGTTGAGTCTGGGGTTCCCTTAAACAGTGTTTTCCTTTGTTTGAGCTCCAGACAAAGTGTTTCTCTGTTGTTAAATTCTGTTCATTCTTCTCGTCATTAATAAGAATGCCCCCTAGTTAATATAGTGGTGCTAAACCACGACAGCTGTAAATCCTTGATGCTGGAAAAGGGTTTGGAGCATTTATCATTACATGTTTTCTTTATTTCTTTATTCTCTCCCTAAGTATCTGAGCTGGTTACAGGGAAGGCAGAGGCATGATGCCATCCATGCTTGTGTGGCATTTGCGTTGCACTTCCTGCATGACCTGCATGACCTTCAGTCTTTCCTCATACCTGTCAAAAATATGTTTTCTCTCCCCTCTTCCAGCCATTGCAGAGGCAAACCTTTAGCCCTGGCCAAATTCACCACACTTTGACTTTCCCTGGATTCTACATTATGCATGGGCTTTTATCACCCAGCCAGAGTGTCTCTGCATACTGAATTTAATGCAGCTCTATTTCATCCTCTGTGCTCTAATCATTGTTTAGAAGCTCATTCAGAGCTTTTTACACCTGTCTCGATTCTACCACTACTGTCTGTACTCCTTGTCTGCTGAACCTTAGGAGCACCTTAGTGAGATGCTACAGATACTGCAGGTGCCCTTGAGAAGGAGGCAAAGGTAAAGGGAATGATGTAACACCCCAGTTTTGAAGGCATAAGCTTAACTAGGAATATTACTTATATTTACGGCTCCAAAAGATTTCACTTAACCAAATTTTTGCAAAGCCTTTATTTCATTATCATCTTGAATTCATGTACAGAGAAACCAATGACACACTTTCCCAAGATATTTCTTTTTAAATTAGTGAAAAAAATAAACATTTTACCAAAAGATTTCAGAGACAACATACAACCAAGTAAGATGCATTCCACAGAAGCACCCAACACAAAGAAATCCAGCATAAAGATTAATAGAATACAGCCCATCAGTTCTAAGTTACAAAAAAAAAAAATAAGGAAGAGAAAAGAGATTAAAACAAAAAAAGAAAGAATATATTAAAATAAGAAAATTAGATAGCTACACCAACGAATCTTGCGGAAGTCCATGGCTTCACACAGTGGTAATAAGTCTTGAGAGAAAGACAAGGATAGAGCACAAGTGCTGTTCTGTTTATGGGGTTTGGCCACCATGGCCACCCCTCCTAGGTGGGATACTGGGGTCATTGACTACTCAATGCCCTCTAGGCCAGAGTGAGGAGTGGTGCAGCTGGTCAAAGGCTTCAGGGTGTGGGGTGTGGGTGAGCTACCAGACAGGCCTTTTTTGCTTGGAAGCCTTTTCCACGTGGCATTGAGCAACCATGTTCCTTCTGTGCCCCCAAGGCTGCAGCCATGTGCCTTCTGTGGCAGCAAGCCTGGCCACGTGGCTGTAGGCTTGGCCATGTCCCCAGCACACACACACTAGCTGGTTTGTTCTGACCCAAATAACTCAGTGAATCTCAAATTCAGGATGCCACAAATGAAGACCATTAATTACAATCATGCCCGTCACATGTGGTCTTGCCAAGCTCAAACTGGTTCTTACTAATTGATGGTGGGGTCTCAGAAGTGGATGTGATGCTGCCATTGTGTGTATTTTATATGGTGAGCACAAATGCACATTTAGACTTCTGTGTATCCTGGCCAGAGCAACAACTGTAACGGGTCTCCCCAAGCCAACACCATAGGTACAAACTGGCGTTCTAGATTTTTGTCATCATTATGCCACAAAGATTGAAGTAACAATGATAAGTCACTTCCTCCATCTGGAGCCACAGAATCACAGATTCATAGAATAATCCCGGTTGGGAGGCATCTCTGCAAGTCACCTTGTCAAACACAACATTCTTCATCTTTCTGGGAAAAAAACCCAAACAAAAACCAGAATGAGTAAATGTTTTCTATCTTGGAGTTAGGCTACAAGGCCTCATCATTCTCCTTAGCATTTCTTGCCATCTGATCAAAGTTGCTTCTGGCTTAGAGTTCTTGCTTGTTTCTGTTAACATTTCTCAGGTGCACAGTGCTGCCCATGCATTACATGGTTAAACTGGTATCTAATTCAGATTTAGGAATCCCTTTAAATAGTACAGCAGACAAAAAGCTTCTGCCATAAGAAGGTTAAGGAGTGGATTGCAAAACGGTGAATGCAGAGTGTAATACCTCTATGGAGATAGGCTCCCATCCAAAAGGCTATTAAATCATTTTAATACAGCAATATTTACAACTATAAAAGGAATAAAATATTTATCGAAACACTAACCCAACAATAAGAAGCCAGAAAGAATGCTCTTTAGTTTCTTTCTGAGAAAAATGCAAGAGATTTTTTTTTCATAAATTTTATTTTACAAGCTCAGTAGATCACATCCTATGTGGTCTAACTGTAGTCTTCATGGACTACAGATTTTCTCAGACATCATATCGTTTCTAAAACAAAAATTTTGGACTATAATGTGTTATTTCTAACTTCTTTTCGTGTTACTTCTTTTACCTTTTCTGGTGATACATATGGTGAAATTTAAACCAATGACTAG
The DNA here is from genome assembly GCA_013399895.1 of Serilophus lunatus. Lineage (NCBI taxonomy): Eukaryota > Metazoa > Chordata > Aves > Passeriformes > Eurylaimidae > Serilophus > Serilophus lunatus. The sequence continues at coordinate 16,530 of VXBA01004710.1, forward strand.
CACAATGTCATTTGACACTTTTCTATGCTATTGAACAAGAGTGAATAAAATAAATTTAAATACAGTTCATCTAATTGATTTCTGTCCTTATGTGTCTCGTGTGAGGTGATACATTACATGAAGGAAGGATGGGGAGGGAGAGCTGATGATAGTCAAATCTAACAGGTTGTAGTGGTTTAACCCGGGCTGAGTGCCAGGGGCCCACTACAGCCACTCTCTCACTCCCCCTTGCCCAGCTACAGAGGAGAGAGAGAATATAACGAGAGGTTTCGTTATTCATGATAACAACAACAGCAGATTCTTTCTTAATCACCGTCACAGGCAAAACAAGACTCTATGTGGGAATAATAGTCAGGTTTATTACTAACAAGATCAGAGCTAAGAGTGAGAGACTAAAAGACACCTTTTACCCCCCAGTCCCCCTCCTTCTTACATCCAACCTATTCTCCCGCAGCGGTCAAGGGAAAAAGGCGAGGTGGGGGGGGGGAGGTGTTGCTGTGGTCAGCTGCTGTTCTCAGCCGCTGCTTGGGAAGAGGAGTCCTTCCAGCCGCATTCCATGGGGTCCCACCCCTCACAGGATACAGTTCCTCTCACAAACTGCTCCGGCGAGAGTCCATCCCATGGGCAGCAGCCCTTCACAGACTGCTGCCGCATGGTTGAAAATTCCACAGGGTGTAGTCTCTTAAGCACAGGCTGCTCCAGCGTGGGCCCCACGAGCCACGCATCCTAACAGGAGAATCTTACTCTAAGTGGGCTCCTCTCCCCACAGGCTACAGTCCCCTGCCAGCTTCACTTTGGGTCTCCCACGGGCTACAGCCTTCCCCAGCATCCACCTGCTCCGGCGTGGCTCCTTCCCGGGCTACAGGTGGATCTCTGCACTCCTGTGGTCCTCCATGGGCTGCAGGGGGTCACTGCTTCACCATGGTCTGCACCATGGGCTGAAGCTGGATCTCAGCTCCGGCGCCAGGAACATCTCCTCCCCCTCCTTCTTCACTGACCTTGGTGTCTGCGTTGTTGTTCACAAGCTCTCACCCTGCTCCTCTCCGGCAGCCATCTTCATTTCCAAGTACTTTTTTTTTTTTCTTCCTTCTTAAATATGTTATCACAGAGGCGTTCTGCCAACCACTGATTGGCCCGGCCTTGGTCAGCAGCGGGCCCAGCCTGGGCATGGGGGAAACTTCCAGCAGCTTCTCGAAGAAGCCTCTCCCTCAGCCCCCCCCAACTGCCACCAAAGCCTGGCCACAGAAAAACCAATACACAGGTGTACTTTCATTCTAGTACTTACGGAAAGAGCATTCCTAACTTTGTCAGACAATATTGGTTTCCAATTTTTGTGCAGTATTTAGCACTCATTGAGTGAAAGAGACAGCAATTTACAATTAAACAGGAATACACAAGTGTAATGAGAAAAGCAACAGAAAAAACTGCTATGAGTTGACTAGTGCTGTAAACTTGCATTTTCAGAAGCCATTATTAGTCTAACAGTAAAAATTTACAGGATTTAATCTTACAAGTAAATAATAAACAATCTTTGCTATTGATGTTTGCCAGCTAGCTAGTGATCCCTATTGAGAAAAATCTACACTGGAGCATAAAAACAGAACAGTACAAAAACATGCCCTGTGTGTGGTTGTACAGATGGGAAAGAGTTTAGTTTGAAGTTCATTTGAAAGAAGTGGTTGTACAGATGGGAAAGAGTTTAGTTTGAAGTTCATTTGAAAGAAGTGGTTGTACAGATGGGAAAGAGTTTAGTTTGAAGTTCATTTGAAAGAACAGAGATAAAAATCTGAATGACTGAGCATATAGAAAAAGAAAAAATGGCATTATCATCAGCATAATTAGAATAAATTTTTTTCAGAATGGAAAATACCTTAGTTGTTTATACTACAAAAGGGTTTGCTTCTGTCTTACTGACCAGAGATTTTCCTTTAATTTTTCTCCCCCTAGGAGAAATTATCTACATTACCAAGGCATTGTTTGCTAACTTAGTACTTTATCGTATTTTGTCTTAACTCAGCACCTGCAAGTCTGCAGCTTCTCTGGGACATCTGACTTAAAGCGGAAACCAGCTAAGTGTCACAATGTACAAATTTTTTTATTTTATTTATTTTTATTTTATTTATTTTTATTTTATTTATTAATACTAAAAGTATTGCCAAAAAAGCCTATCATAAAATTAAAGCTTACATTAAACTGTAATTAATGTATGCTGATTCTTTTCCAGTTATCACTCTGGCAATTCTGATATATCTATAATCTGTGGGAGAGAAAGTCCTCTGAAGACAATTGGCTAGTAGATACTATCTTGAATTTTTAACTTAATAGTCTCATTCAATCAGCTCAAGGCAATATATATTACTCCTTTCAGAAGCTTCCTGCCACCTTTTCCCCTCTTATTAATTTTCAGTTCTTGTATCAGTCTTCCAGGAGTTCTCCAGGGAGAAAATAATCTTCAGATTATAGAAATCAGTTGTAAACTTCCATGCTTATGAAAACATTAATAACATTTATCAGAAGACAGTATAACAAGTTAACTTTGCTATACCATTACGGACTTACCCATAGTGTTATTATTTTAAAAATATATAAATGCATTCATACGTAGATACCAGTAAGTTTCACAAATAATCATATTTATGTTTCCTGTATCTACTTTTTTGTTACTGAATGGCTTCAAGATAAGAAATTTCCTAGAATTCTCTGGGTTTGTGGCACAGGAACGAGGGTATTAGATTTCTCATAGGCTGTGTACATTCAGCTGTGAAGGATGAAAATGGTTTGTAAACAGGGCAGTTATCCCACAGATAAAGCATGTGGGATTTAAATCTGCTTGTAACGGAATAATTTTGCATTCTTAGTTTTGCGTTCACTTATCACATTTGTTGTGCCAAGAGAAGATGGCCTGAAAGCTCACTTTAGCTAAGCGTGTGCTGGTTCTATGTTTATTATTTCAGATGTAGCATTTTCCTTTTTCCTGTTATTAAGGTATATTGTTTCTTTTTAATTTTTGCACACTTCCCACCACAAATAGCATCAATGGAATTAACACCACTAGCTTGAATGCCTGTGAATTTGTACTTGAGAAGTGTAGTAGACTCCAGAATCCTTGACATGCTCAGGGGCAGGGCTACCATTCAGAAGAACTTGACAGAGCTCAGGGTGGATCTGGAAGGAACCTTAAAAGGTTCAACAAGTTCTGTACCAGGAAAAGAGGAATCACTTGTAACAGCAAATTACATCACAGGCTGGGGATGTTCTGGTTGGAGAACAGCTGTGTTGGAATGGGAATACTGATAAAAGCAAACTGAACAAGAGCCAGTGGTGTGGTCTGGCAGCCAATTAATTCAACTGTACCATGGAATATATTAACAGGAGAGAGGTTATGCAGTCTTCATCCTTGGACATTTTCAAGGCTAGTCTGGGTAAATTCTTAAATGACCTGGTCTGACCTCACAGCTGACCTTTTTTTTGAGCAGTAAGTTAAATTGGATGACCTCCCAGAGTCACTCCTGACCAGAATATTCCTATTATCCTAAGATCAACCTAAAAAACTTTCTGAATTTGAAGAAGTGCAAATAAGTAAACCAATTCCAATTCCACTGTTCTAAATATGGCTACTAACACTATGCAAATAAGTAATTTCCTTTGGTACAAAAACCTTCTCTGTATAATTAGCTTCAGAGACTTTTTACCTCTTGGTCTGCATAAAATGAATTATATTCAGTACTTTCTCCACATGCATTCGGTAACAGCATGACAAAAATTATTAAAATTAATTCCTGTGAATTTATTCTTACAAACCACTGTGGCTTCTCTTCTTCAAGAATCATCCACAATTTTTAATTATAATTGGCAGGAAAAGAAAATTGGGTTTGTGTTTACAGGCATTCTGGAGGAAGTGAAATGTGTTAGTTCAACAGCTAATATTTAATGATGAAAGAGCAAGGGAAGTTTGTTGATTTGGGGTTTTTTTGTTTGTTTGTTTTGTTCTGGTTTTTTGAGAGGATTTGAACACATCTATATCTCTTTCTAGAAATATTTCCTACCCAGATGGGATACCTACATTGGCATAAGAAGAAAGCAGTACTTTCAGTCTCATACTAAGCACTTTTACTTGAAATGTTAAACTTGAGTGTTCATTAATGAAATAGATGTAAGAAAGAGAAAAAAATTATAAACCTATTTGTTATGATATTCATTTATAAGACTGGATATACAGACCTCAGTACTTACTCCAGAGATGCTGCTTTATAGAAAGTGGTCAGGTTCATTGAAAGAAATTGGTAGCACTGTTCTTACCCAGAATAAAATCCTGACCTTTAAAACAACTTCAAAGGAGCTTGCAAATATAGGAGGATGTCCTTTGAAGAAATGATGAAACTGGAAGATGGATCTCCAGGTGATTGCTCTAATTTCTGACCAACCAGCAGATGCCAGCTCTTCCATTTCGAGGAGTTCTGTTTTTTGTGCTTTGCTTATCATTTTTCTTATCAGAGACTCTCAGCCTTTTTTAATCACATGAGTTTACACCAAAGACTGGCAACCTGCAGCTGGACAAGGAGGATATATGCAGCTGTTGAAGAAGAGATCAGGCCTAAGTTACTTGGCTCGAGAACCAAAGGACCAGCTCAGGTCTTAACAGTATCCAGAGTTGCCTCACACTCAAACCAGTACCAGCACCAAGAAGTAGGAGCAGCACTGTTTTAGGGGTGTGTGACTGGCAATATTTATACATCCTTATTCTGTTCATCTGAGTGTTGAGAACAAGGCCCACTCTGCCACTGATATGTACATGTGTGCACTGGTGTCCTCCGAAGGTTCCCTAAAGGGGTTTAGGACAAAGAAAGCTTGTACTTTCTTGAATGAAAGCATTGCAGGAGGCTCTTCACCAAAACATCTGGATAGAGTATAAAGAGGCTTGGATATAGGAGGAAACAACCTCTTCTCACCATTTCTATGAATATGTACATCTCTCTAGTTCTAAACTGGCAGCTATGTCACCAGCTAGCCTTCTGCTACCACATGATCTCTAATAGTCACCACATCTAGTAGAATAACATAATGTATTCTAAGTGTGTCTTCCACATTTCTGCATAACTGTTAGCAAATAATGAAAGGTTAACTTTGGAATCGTTGAAGGGTGAACACTATTGAAAACAAATCCAAGACTGAACTCACAGGTATACAAAGCCCATCAACTCCCAAACACACAAAATGAAATATATGAAAAAATTTTACCCTTAACTGAAGACTATGCTTTCCTTTCTGTTGTATTCTAACACAGAACTCATTAGGAGCACTAGATATTCTGTGAAGAAACATTGAATATTTCAAGTAAAACACCAAGTATTTCAGAAGAGATAGCAAGCAGCCCTAAACTTAATTCTGATCAGCCTAGCTGAGCAGTTTTCTGAGATCCCAAAATTTCTTGGAATTAAGCAATTTTTGTTTATTCACACAGTTCAAAAATTTTTGTATTTCACACATAGCTGCATGCTGTATCTTCCAATCATCCTTCAACTGCACAGATATGTAAATAAATGTGCTCATATAAATGCACATATCTTTTCTACATCATGTGATGGAAATAGAACGTGTCTCATATTTGTTCAGCATCTGAGGTACTTGCAAATATTATCTGCATCTGCTCACTTAATTTATCTCTTTGAGTTACTTTTAACCATTATTTCTAAGCACCAATGCAAATCCCATTTAGAAAAAGAAAATAAAAATATACAAATGAACCCGAACTAATTTCTAAAGCATGAGTTCAGGAAACTAAGAACACAGGAGCTTGGACAAAAATGCTCAAGTTTCTAAGGCAAATATTCAATTTGCCTACATGGTTTTCTTCACCTTTGTTCTCAAACATAAATTCATTTCAGTAAAATCTCGTATTTTAATACCTTCCATTAAAATGTTAGTTCTTTTATGGTGCATTTCCTTAGGCTCAAAACTGTGTTCTCTTCGAAAGCAACGGAAGTCTGCACAAGATGTTCAAGCAATGACACATTTATTAGTGGCTGTAACTTGCAGGTATGATGGATAACAGGCTCTTACAATGGTTAAGAAATGTAAGCACACAGTGGGTTGACTCCTGCCAGCAGCTAAGCTGCCACCCAGTTGTTTGCTCACACCTCACCAGTGGGATTGGGGAGAAAAGGATAAATTGTGTGCTTAAATAAAAACAGTTTAATAAATGAAGTAAAAAGCAGAAAACAAGTGCTGCAAAAGCAATCACTCACCAGCTCTCACTGGCACATCAATGCCCAGACAGACTCTGATTAGCGGCTAGTTTGGAAAAACTCACAGACACACAACACACACACACAAGTCTAAGTACAACCTTATACGGAATATCCCCTTGGTCATTTGGGGTTGGCTGTCCTGCCTGTATCTCCTCCCAAACTCTCGCCTAAGCCCAGCATGCCAGCCTACTCACAGCGTAAGAAACAGGAAGCCTTGACGCTGTGCAAACACTGCTCAGCAACTGCTGAAACACCAGTGTTTTATCAACACTGTTTTGGACACAAATCCAAAACACAGCACAATATGGCTGCTATGAAGAAATTTAACTCCATCCCTTCCAAACCCAGTACAATGTGGGCAGAACAGAACCTCATTAAATTCTTGGTATCTTGTAGTATCAAATGCTGATAATTATCAGGCAACTGGTAAGTACTTGGAGTGATTTGGGCTAGATCCTTCAAACGCACAGGATGCTCTGTCAGTTCTGAAGATGTCAACATATGCAGCCAGCTATTTTAATGAAAAATTTTCCAGTATGTTTCAGAACAGGGATGATTTATGTGAAGAAACTTCCTGACAGAAACATCTTAAATCATGATGAAATGGAACAAAGTTTCTGAGAAATAAAACAAATGAAAATATATAAAGAATTTTTCAGATGCTGTATGCAAAATATTTGCCATAATATGTAAAAGAAAATGAAACAATTAGTCTGTACATGATCTATACTCAGTTCATAGAACATCTCTTAAGGCAGAACAAAACCGTGGATTTTATGTAAATAAAAATCAGCCTTAAGTACATGAGCAATAACTGCGAGTGCTCACTGGAGAATTACTGGTAGTGCAGGAAGATAACATTCAAAAATGCAAACTAACTCAGGAAGTATTAATAACATGATATCAAATAGCAAGAAGAAACAGTATAAAACCCAAGTAATTATTTGTTCTTTGAAGAACTACATAATTCTAAGCTCTATGTCTTTTTTTGTAATTTTTCTGTCATTCTGTCTGTTATGATGATGGAAGAGATGTAATACCTGTATCTCTCCCATAGCTTACACCCCCTATCTTCACAAACAATAGAATTCTAGGACAGCTTTTATTTAACATTGTTCTCCTGCTCAGCAAAACACTTCAAAATCCTGCATGTGAAGTGACATGACACAAAAAAACAGCATCAAAAGCAAACCTATTAGCAAAAGCAATCAGCCATTACTTGATAATCACTAAGCAGAGCTGTGCAATTCTCAAGTGGCCATAGTGCACATTCCCTTGCTGTAGATGAAGAAAGGCAATCATAATTTCCCCAACCAAAGTAGATGGTTATATGGCAGTACCTGCCTAGAACTCCCCAAATAAAGGAAATATCCCCTCTTCTGTGTATATGTGTTCCAAACAAATTTTTGATGCTTCAAATAAGCCAAAAGCCTAGGTGACTAAACTGCTAACCTCAAAAAACAGTCTTTTAATCACTTTTCCAACAGAGCACAGAAGTCTGTTTTGAATAGAGCTTTCCAGACTTGCAGACTTGCATTGCAATTGTGATCATGTATCACATAAGATTGAATATACAATCTAGACCTGTATTCCAGAAGTTACTCATTACTTACACAGCTTTTATCATAGACTTCAAAGATTAAAGAAATCTAATGTTATCCCAATCAATATGATTCATAATTTGAATAGAATGCTTGGCCTCAGTTCCCGATTTCAGCACTCAGGTGAAATGTCCAAACACAGAGTTCCCCAGTGTGTCAGCTTTGTTATTGACAGTCACTAAAAATGGCTGACGCAGTCCTGAGGTCCGTTCAAGACAGGACATCACCTTTTCAGTGATGATGCACTCTTTCTTTAGAAGCGTTTTCTCCGCCAAGTAGTGAAAAGGAGACATCATTTGTTACACATATACATTTGTCATGTATATACGGAAGCACAGAGCACCTTCATAGGTTGTGCTATGCGTGAATCAATAGCTGCTCTAATAATACTGGGCTTTCATCTATTAAGATTATTGTCATTGTACTGTAAGTGATGCCCATATGGAAATACTAACCACAGCCATCTCTATCACCGATGTAGTTTTCTTACATTTTAAGCTGCATCATTGCGGGAACGAGTTAACTTGCCTGCACCATATTCCTGAATGATTAGGATTCTCCCAACTTTTTTGCCCTAATCAGCCAGGCAGCTGGTGCAGCCAAGTTATCTTGTTCCCACATTATCAGGAAGATCTTAGCTGTGGAGCACACCAGTTCAATAAGAAGTCCCTCTCTCCAGTACTCCTCAAGAGTTTTTTGAGTGTTTCTCTTCAAAAGTAATTTTTTTTTCTAATTTTTTAAAGAGATAGTAGGCATTCTTCTCATTAAATTAAGGACTTAAAGGGCTTCACACCTATCTTCAATTGTTAAACATATGCAAAATAATAAAATAATTCAGTTTTGTTAAACATATGCAAAACACTGTTTAAAAACAAGCATTAATGAACACACACTCAATGGACACAAAATGCAACAGTAATTACCTACCTTTGGAAAGCATGACTTTGAAATGAAAGATTTTTTAAATAAGTTTTCACGGTCCATTGTAAAATTGCCCACAAATTAATGAGATTTTGTGTCCCTTTGCTATTCTCTAAGAAGAGGAGGAAGAGGTATCACAGAGTTTTGGCACAGTCTACCTATTCTCTAAGCTCAATGGGGCGAGGCACCTGAGTGAAAGCCTTCACTGGAGTCACTTTGCTGACTATCAGCCATTGCCTTTCTTGGGATTGTTTATTTTTAACACTGAGTAGAATTTTCTTGCTTATTTGATTCTTGAACATAAAAATCTAATGCTAATGTAACCACCTCAAGTACTAAGTTAGACTCTGATGTGATTCCTCCATAAGTGAAATTAAGACACATCAAGTTTTAAAAATATAGGTTCGCAATGGGGTTACTTTTTTTTCCAGAATTCATGGAAAAAATCATGTTTGTAGCTAATTTTAAATTGCTGTTCAGTTTCAACACAGCTTATTTCATCAGTGAAAAAAAAAAAAAAGAAACCTAAACCCACCCCCTCATCCAAAATTCTCAAAAAACTTAAATGGCTTTTAGAACAGAAGCCTTAAGAGGATCTAATTGCTATGTTCTTCTACCCAAATAGGTGTTAAAGAGAAAATGGAGTCAGACTCTTCTCTGCGAAGCATGAAAAGAGTGGAGACAACACTTACACTGAACAAGGAGAATTCCAAACAGACAGTAGGAAAAATTCACTTACACAGGAGTGTTTCAGCACCGTCACAGGCTGCCCAGAGAGAATGAAGAATCTCCAGTCTTAGAGATTTTCAAAACATATCTAGATTAACTCATGAGCAAGATCCAGCTTTGAAGTTCATCCTGCCTGAAGCAAGAACTAGACTAGAAATTATTTATTTACTGTAGGATTTTGGCCAAAAGCACATTCATATTAATACCCTAAATACTAGGACTGTTAGGGAAGAAAAATTGCTGTATTTCTAGCAGAACCAGGGGAAATGAGAAGATGCTTTGGGAGCGAAGCAGCTTTACACATTTGCTTACCCTCCACTGTCTTTTATTACCACGGTATTTCAATTCATTACAAACGAATGCTTTTACCTGCTACTAGCCAAATATAACATTATCACTACTTCACAGACAGTCAATTAAACACACAGAGCAAAGCCCTAATTGTCTTGCCCAAGGATCAAATGTAGAAGCTACAGCAAATTCAAGAGCAGAAACGAGTCTTCTAAATGCTGTTCTAGATCCTTAATTTTAAGCATTTGTTGTTTGAAAAGGATTTATTTGCCCTATTACCACAAAACAATGTAGTAGTACCTGAGGTCCCAAAGCATTCAAAGTACTATTTGATTCTTACTTTGTGCCTTGCAGCATAAAAAAATATTATTTATGCTGGTAATGTGATTTAATGTGATAGCTAATGCACCTTAACAAGTTCTGACTGGATCCAAACAATGCTGCTGACTATATCCCATTATAGACAATATAAAAATCAGATGTAACATTTACAATATTAAAATATTCACACTGTTGGCAAGGAGCCTCTGCATGAAGCTCAATACTGAATGGTGGACCAATCAGCACCTGTAAATATTTTAAATAACATCCACACTTCTGAGCAAATTTAGAAGCAGAAATTGCACCCTGCTACCTGGTCACAACAGATATGGCAGGGTAAGCAGGCATTCTATAGTAATTTTTCACCAGTAAGCTATAAATGAAATTACAATAAACTAAACAGATCTAAAGTTGGTTAAAAAAGCCCCAAAATAAAAAACAAAAACCAAAGAAAATTCTTAGGGTTAGGAAGGTTAGGAACCATTAAAAAAAAATTAGTTAACTTGTGGAAATTCAAGCTCCTATTTGAGTTTCTAGATTGATTAGAGAAAGAAGCCTAATCAATAAAACCCAAAGAAAAAACACAGAGGATTGCGTAGCTTTTCCATGCTTTCATTTAACAAAAAAAAGTAATTTCTTATTTCCTTTCAAAGATAAGTTTTTGAACCTATTTTTCCTTTAAATGACAGATCGACCAAACTCTATTTTCCTGCAGAAATGCACCCCATCCCCCACAATATTGCATAGTTAATGTGCTGCATTCCTCCCCTGTCCTGTCGGATGGCACCACATCAGCAGCCTGCAGTGCCTCCGCCTATTGCCATGGTAGTGCTCTCAGTCCTTTCTGTCACCCTTGGCCAGCAGGAAAGAAGGATACTTTTTTTGTTGGTTCTTCATCTGCCTTTCAGACCCAACTGGACACAGAGCTGCCCAGTGTCTGCCAGTGCCTCTGCCATGAAGGGGCACATTCCAGCTCTGCTGCTGGTCCCTCTCTTCTCAGCCCACCTCAAGTTTCACAACACTTGAAGCACCTACTTACCTTTGGTAGCTCTACTGTCCTGTCAAGATTAGACAGGGACCAAAGATTTTTGGGACTGAATGAAAAACTGAAAACTCATCCAAATAAAATTCCTTAGAAGATTAGGATTAAAACATGCATTGCTATTATTTGTATTTATCTATTTATCTAGAGAGAGATTTTAGCCAGCTACTCAGTACATTTTATTTAGAAGTTACACACATAAATGCAAATAAGGAAGAAAAATCTGTTCCCGGAATGCAGTCAGTAAAAATTTACATCAGTGTGAACTGAAAGTCAGTATGGCTGAATCTAAAGTAACTGTTGGACATACTTATTTTAGAATGTGAAGGCTGAATGGAAAATATGACTAAACCTTTTCTGGTTTGGCTAATGGAAAAGAGACAAATGTATATACTGTTGATTACAGTGCTAAATTCATTGAGGACAGCACAGATGTGGGAGTCATAGTTGCCTTCTTGCTGTAAGCTTGTGCTCTAAACACAATATCCTAATCGCCTTGCTGCTGCAATTCCTCACATCAATATTTCGGAGTATTTTAATGACTTCTTGCTTACAGCTTTTGGTATCAAGAAAATGTGTTCTTTTAGGAAAACATTGCCTAAGGGTGAGCAGCCATACTCAACTTTCATCTGCTCCTTTTCAGTCTGTTGTCACTTAAGGCATCTACTTTCTTCCATATTTTCTCACAATAGATTAGAGGTGACTAAAAAATAAATAAGATTTTTCAGAGAAAACAGCAGCACAAGAATCTGGCAAAATGTATATGGTTTGGATTTCTGGTGGGCTTTTCCCTTTTTTCCTTTTTCTTTTTTTCCTCCTTGGTGTTGTTTTGTTGTTATTGTTATTGTTGTTGGTGTTTTCTGTTTATTTCTTAATCTGACTGAATTATACCATAATGGAAATATACTCAAGCAAGAATAAAAAATAAAGAGTTCACAAAACAGAAGAAATTGCCCTCACAGCTCACAAGAGAGATGGAAAAATAATTTTTATTTTTTCATGTGCTAATACTTAAATCCTTCTGCTCCAGATGTTAAAATCAATCTCTTCAGGGAAGCCTTTGTTTTCAACTGCTCATTTACAAGTATTTGGTATTTTGATTTCCTTTATTTATTAATTTTTCTTATTTGGTCAACTGTTTCTGACCAAAATACCAAACATCAACAAACCCAAACAAAAACCCCTGGCTTTTGTGTAGTCTATAATTTTGTCCAGAATAGATAGAATAGAATAGAAGAACAGAATTTTTCAGTTGGAAGGGTCCTACAGGACCCATCCAGTCTAAATTCAGGGCTGGCCAAAGATTAAAGTGTGTTATTAAGTGCACTGTCCAAATGCCTCTTAAACACTGACAGGCTTGCGGTATCAACCTCCTCTCTAGGAAGCCTGTCCCAGTGTTTGACCACTCCCTTAGTCAAGATGATCCTAATGTCGTCTGAACCTCTCCTTTGAACCATTTGCCTGTGTCCTATCACTGAATCTCTGGGAGAAGAGCTCAATGCCTCTCCCTTCCCTTTCCCTCCTCATTGCTCAATCTTTGGGTAAAAAACTTTTTGCTGATATCCAAACTAAGCTTACCCTGACTCAGTTTCAAGCCATTTCTCCAAGTCCTGTCACTGGTCATGAGAGTGAAGAGATTAGTACCTGCCCCTCCCCTTCCCCTCGTGAGGATATTGAAGACTCAGTGTCCTCTTATTCCACGAGTGACTTTCAGAGTCAGACTTCTGTTACGAACTGCGTTCCACACAGTTCTCTGCCTCCAGACTGATTCACAAACCCAGCCTCAGACTGTCCAGCTGGTTCTGGTCTCTTCTTGGAAAATCATCTCTGTGTTCTTCACACCTTACAGAGAAGTCCTTCACATTGCAGTTGCCTGCTTTGTTCCTGCACGAATTGAAAATGCCTTGTTTTCAGCCTAACAATACTATGTAACAACTTTGAAAATACAAACCCCCTTACCTTAAGAAAAGAGCAGTATTGGCAGTGCCTCTGAGGATTCTATCGGTTTTCCAAATGTACAAATAAAATGGTCTCAATTTTCAGCATCATTAAAGATGAAGGCTTGCAAGTACAGCATTATCTTGAGTTTTGCCATAATTTATGGGCTCCATCAGGCTGATGAAAGCTTTCTGGCGCTTTCTTGGCCTGACAAGCTTTTTTTTTTTCTTTGGCCTACTTTTCTAGAAAAACAAATGTTTAAAAACACAGAATAGCTATCCTTATTTAAAATATTGACAGCTATTGCCAAGCATCTAAAAGAGCTCTTTGTTAACCATGACACATTACACAAAAGTAGTTAATTAACTGTAGTAATGAAAAAACACCTGGGAACAGTTAGTTAGGAGCAGCCCTATAAAGTTGCAAACTGTGTTGGCTGTTTATCTTTTCTCCCAGCAGAAATTTGGTATGCCACCTTCTCACATTCATTATTTTAAATCTACTTGCACATTTACCTTTTGTTCCTTAGTCCATGATCTGAAATTTTAAAGTGAGTAGGGAGTAACTTTGTTGTTTGGGTGCTACAATATTTACCTATGATGTGCTAGAGGGAACCCATTTGGGCTGTGTAAGAAATTCTGTGCTCATTTGCACAGTTCACTTTGTGTATGTCCAATGATTGCAGACTTTGCCACTGGAAAAATGAGGGCATCTCAAGAGTAACTGTGTTCAATGTATCATGTGGTAAAACAAACTAGAGGGTATAAGCCTAACTTAGGCATCCATGTCAGTGGCATAAAAAACTAGCTCTTATCGCTGTTATATTTCTGAACAGTAGCTACATTCTCTCTTGTTGGAGGATTAAGAATCCAAGTATTGGGTTCTTATTTACCTAGAACAAGCAACTTTCCCAGTCCAGTGTGAAAAGAAAGAGAAAAAAAAGTAGAANTATCATTCTGTGGGAAATGCAGTAGCAGTTTATTGTATCATAAGGAAAAGTCTACTCAACTGTCCTTCTACCACACTTATTCTTCAAGCTTGCTGATAAACATAATTGTCTAAATTTAGCTCTGGATATATATCTAATGATTTTATTTCAAAGCATATTAATGGCTATCTTGGCTTCAGGTCAGCTATAGTCCATGCTACAGCAATAACTATTGTAACACCATTGACAACTGACACCACTGTCTCAGTGAACACTCCTAAGTAAAGAATGATAGCAATATGCTGAATCAATATTTGCACCTTGTTCTTTATTGCTGCTTAGACATTGGAAAAACATATTTCTTCTTGTCAGAATCAATAGCTTTGATTCCTCTATACTTAAGCAGTATGAGTCAAGATGTACAGTGAGTAAAAAGCATATTATCAATAGCTCCAACAAAATTCTATCAAAATTTAAGTATCATGCACCTTTTATCTAAAATTACACAATTCTGAGAAGATTAATTCCTTAATTCCATGAGATGGAGTAAAAGGGGGACTCCATCCTCCTTACTACTCATGTCTCCTTGCCCCAGAAGTACTCATGTTTATTTAATGGGAGCAGGATTTCTTATATGAGCTAGAGAGAAGGTAGAAAATGTAGAGAGAATTAGAAAGAAATGGATGTGGATTGGAGAAAGAGAATGAGAAAAGTAACACAGGAAAAAAAACCCCAGACAACTCAAACGTGCAAAATAACCTGGGGAGAACAGCTGGCTTGGGTGCACTGATAAGTAGATGCCAGGATGGAAGAGACTGACTAATAAGGGACTGATGCAAAAAAGATGTTGCTCTGAGTGGAAACAAAACTCCAAACAATAAAATGTATGAGATACAGTGGAGAGAAGAGCAGAAACAGGACAGATAATACAACGGTTGAAATAGAAGCCAAAAAAGATGACATCTATTGTGTCCTTATGGTCTCCTTGATGAAGCAATGCCTTTTCTAGCAAATGCTCCAAATAACTCATGTCTATGCTATCAATGATAACTCCCAATTTCTGTGAAATGAGCACCTCCATGTTGCAGAACACCTGGAATAGGTTCTAGTTTGATGTCTGTTGGACAGGCCTCTGCACCTTCTCACTCATAGGCTTATCAACAAAGCTGTACTTCATGTTGAGCTGTGTGAACACATTAATTTTACCTGGCCTGCTCAGAGTTATGTTCAAAAATGATCCACAAGAAGCTGCCCTGGCCCTTTCTTGCTCATGAGCAGGGAGATTTTCTTGTTTGTGAAGCACTCCAAGTTCAATCCAGTATAATACAAAGCATACGGGTACACTGGCCTCCATTTTGCCTCTTTCAGCTTGAGACATTTTAAGGTGTTTGAGATTCAGTGTGTCTATATAGTTCACTGAAAATGAGAGAATCATTTTTCTATCAGTTACCCTGGGCTCTTAGTGATTTCTACTGGGAATATATGTTCAATGGACATGCTTTCTGTGCAAAGTCATAATATGCTATACAATGTATTGATAATAGTAAGTTAATAATATCTACACTTGGTACCTCTGCTTGTTTTCTCTTAATTTAAACTTGATCATTCTTTGTGCCTTGACTATTGAGGTTGTATATTCCTTGGGATAGGCAGAGTGTGCTAAGCCCACCTAGAATTTGCTCCACAAAACCGCCCAGTGATTCTTGCTCCAGTTGCTTTCACGCACTTCCACTTTTGAACATAGGGGATGTCTTTGTACAGTGTTCATAGACTAGCTAGAGTTTCATAGGTATTATGAAGACTATGCACTTGACATCTCTCCTACTTGAAGTTTTCTGGAAGGTGCTCAGAAAGCTGAAATTTAAAGAGGCACTCTGAAGATAGGACTGTACTAATAAAACCATACAATAGAAATGTTAAACAAGAGGATAAAGAAATAAGGAAATCACCATATATGTGTTCTCTGATCAATAACAAAACTCATGAAAAACAGGAAACTGAAAAGATAGCTTTCTTAAGTAGAAAATAAAAATCCACATAGAGTTCACAATAGCATGAAAGGAAATTTTTAAGTTTCAGTGTTTGATTATTTACTTCTTCAGGGCAAAGTTTTCCTTATCCATACCAAACGCTAGTGTTTTCTAATCTTTTTTCTGCCCCTATTCCCAACACTACAGGCTATCACTTGATAATACATCCTCCTTTCTATGCCTGCTTATAATAGGCCTTTCAGGGCAATTCTTACAAGGCTGACAGCTGCGGTCACATTAGAACTCACCCATCTTCTGATCTATTCAGTGTTGGGAGAAGTTTGAGTTGAAGTACCATGCTGTAGGCACAGAAGACCTTGGGAAGAAAAAGTGAGGAGGGAGAGGTTAGCATCCCCTCAAGGAAACTTGTACTGCCAGAGAAAGGCTTTAATTTGGGAAGAAATTAATTCTCGTGCAGGATGTTGTGTCCGTTCTCTTTATCTGTCTGCCAAGAGGTAATTCGCTTGCTACAAGTGATAAAATTCTCACAAACGTGTGTGGGGACACCCACGGGGGGACCAGGCAGATGATAAAGCACAGGGGAAAAATACAGTGTATGGGTTTATTGCACATGCAAAAGGTGTTGTTATAAAAGCATCAAAATGGGTTTCCATTTTCACCTTTTTTGCCATCTGTATTGACAATTTAGATGCACATTGCAGTGTTCTCAACTGTTAAAAATTTTCTTTACAACTTTAGCCATAGCCTGGTGCCTGGGGTTACCTGTGTGCACATCAAGCCATACACATGCCTATGTTTAAAACTCTCTTTAACACAAATGTATCTTAGGTACAAGAACAGGAAGACAAAGGAAACTGCATTTGTTCATTTGTTGGGGGAGGGTATGACTCTTTGATACAATCTACTGAGTTCATTCTATTTTATGACAAAATAATACTTTGGTGACAATTTTTGTTGTTTTCTCATCAGAACACTGTTATGGTAGATTGTGAAGTCAAAAGTATCTTTTCTTCTCATGTCGCTACTTTTCCCAAATGATCTTTCTCTGAATGAATATACACTGCCTTCAACACAAATAGACAAAAGCATCTGGTGTATGAAAAGTGGCGTATTTTGGTTGAAATTATCTATTTGTAACTAGCAGCTGACAGATTTTTTTTTTTTCCTGAACCAATATCTTTGTCTGGTTATGTGACTTGGTTAGTAGAATGTTTCGGAAAAATATTGGGTTGTTCTTAGTAATTTGACATTTGCAAAGAAGTAATTATTTAGTTTTTAAAGTAATTTCTTGTTATCCGACATTTTAAAGTTGAAATTACATTTGCATGCAAACTTTTGCATAATTAATATCCTAAAAATGATTATTTGAAAGTGTAAACCTGTGCTCCCGTACTATGACTGTGTAACTGAGGTCATAATTATCATTTAGCAAGTAGTTATTGTGTATTTAATTTCACAGCTCCTTACACAGTGAGTTCCAGTTCCAGAAAACAATCTTTTGGTTTTTCTCTCCTTTATCTGGTTGAAGCCTTTGATTTGCTTCCAATGTTACTTTTGCTAAATTAGTTGTTTCAATAGCTTCAGCCATAACAATTGAAGACAAGAACAGAATGTTCCTTTTGTGGGTCAATCATTTTAGATTTTAGGTTTAGTACCTGTTTTAGGCACTGTGTGTCTCTTTGTGAGAAGAATCATCATTTAACTCTACTTTGGTACTTGGATCGTGAATTTCAGTAATGATTATGAGTGCTGTAATTGATAGCTGATGCTACTGTGTAGAAATGGCCATAACATATGAAAATATAGCTTTGCTAGAGGTATCATCATTTGTCCAAAGGGTTAAAATATATTTATACACAACTATTATGTATTATTTATAACAATGCAAAAAACACCAATACAAGGAAAAAAAATTAAGTTGGAAGTGTTGATCAGAATTGTGTGGTATATGTTGTATTTAGGCTTCTAGAAAACCTTGGTTACATTTTGAAGAGCTGTTGAATCAGCATTGTGTGTAGCCACACCTTAATCTGCGATAAGTGTTTTAGCAAACAATCTTAAGGTTGAGCCTTTGTTATAGAAAGTTTATCTACCCAGAGCAAATTATAAACATCTCTCATACAGAGCAGTGCCTAACCTAAAGAATATGACTCAGGGTCAGACGAAAGAATAAGACAGTAGATTGCTTTAAAGAATTTGTAATAGCTTTACTACCACCAGATATTCTGAGTTTTACTTGTAGATGACTACGTTACACTATACAGCTCAGTCTAAACCGACAAACAAAAAAAAGGAAAAAAAATCACAATTCATAACACTGAAGTATGTAACACTCTATGAATAATAATTATTCATTAATTATATATTATTTTTATGTTTAAAACAATCTAGGAAAGGATTTTGATGTTTCGGAGCTGGGGAAGTCGTGGAATGAATGAAATCTGAAAGAAAGATAAGCTATTCTTCTAAACTGAAAAACTCACAAGTAGTTTGAACTTCCATTTTAAACATATAGTTAAAAGAAAGATTTATAAAGGCAATGAAGAAAATATCCTCCATTTCTGCATTCCATGGTGCTTTTCTAAAATACAGAAGTTTTTTAATAAAAACTTTCCTTTTAAATGAATATTTGATTACTCCTTATATTTATTTCCAAATTGTTGAAAAGGTTGCTTTTAAAAAAGTCCCAGGCTTGCAATGAAACTCTGGTCTTCTGTGAGATGCTTGAATGCCTGAGGAATAGAGCTGTTGCAAAAGATATTTCACAAGAATAATGCCATTTCAGTTCAATTCCTTGTACCCTTGGCTTGCCACTGGCTATCAGTCATCACTGTCAGATGTAAAACTTAAGAGTCCGAGTAAACATAATACTAAAGAATGTAGGGAAGCAGGAATCCTTCTGAAAGCATAAAATTAATCAAATTTCTAAAGATGAGAAGATAGAATAAATACAAGAGGTTATGCAAAGGGGCAGACAAGTTAAGGCAAAACTAGATAAAAGGGTAAAGGAAAGTGAAATATTAATGAGAAGCGATGCTAAGAAGGCCAATGGGTTTAAGATCTCTTCTGTGCTAGTCTAAAACAAAAGTTTAGCTTGGGTTTATGTAACTAGCGAAGGCTCAGACAAGAACAGAAAGACAATGGACTAGAAAGCATAAGTGCTTGATGATTTGATATAGGCATAAAGGATATAGGCATTGAAGATTTGGTCTAAGAGTAGCAGTCCATTTACATCTCAGAGCTGTTGAATAAGATGAATGATATTCTGGAAGAGTAGATACAGTAATTTTTTATTTATTTATTTTTTTTCTTGGGGTGGTGAGCTGTCACTAGACAATTCAGACAATCTCAGTCTGATTCCCAAAAAGCTATTGAAATGGATAACAGTTTTGTAAGCAACTAGGAATTAATACAGTGATAAATAACATGGACTTTTCAATAATGAATTATTTCAGAATAGGATAGCTGTTTTCCAATATGAAACTACATGTTACAATTTTATTAAAAATTATCCTGTTAAAATGACATTAAGAAAAAATACAACATAAAGAAAATTGAAGTATTGACACAACTTACTGGAAAGCTATATTCACGGTTTAACATCAAATCGGGAGGCACGTATTGCACCAAATGTTACAGAAGGTTTTCCTCAGGTAGGAGTCAAATGGATGTATTCACAAATGTTTTGGCTGACTAAATGTAATATTTGCAAAGATAAACCACATCAAGAAGCACTTTCAAGTAGCACAGAGGAAAGGATTGTAATTGGAGATGGCAGTAGTGGGTCAAGGAAGCAGCTTGAAATCAGGTGAAAACCAAGAACTGTATATTCAGAATACATTTTATCAGGGTGGTGCAAGTGAGACTTCCACCTTTCACAAACAAACCCTTCCCTCTGTCCAAGAGCAGCAAAGGTCAGCTGTTCACTCAGGGACATGAAAGGAGAGGCCACTCCAGCCAGCACCCAGTCTCACAGTACTCAAGGAAGTGATTAAGGATAATACGGCTGAGACGTTCAGCCAAGATCCTCAGGCAAGTATGTGGTAATGAGACAGGGCCTAGATAAACCAAAAAGTTAATCTGCAGGTCAGATCTGGTGACAATAACCATGGCCAGACATTAACCAATGCCAGTAAGATGTAATCTCTTATGGATCTGGGCTCACGGAGACCTTGCTTATTTAATTGCTGTGGGGTATCAGTAGGATGACTCAGAGCATATAGAGCTGAGACAGAACTGGGAAAGGGATGTGTCAATGTGGGATAGCATGGCATGAGAAAATTGGAGCTGGATGGCACAGTTCAGGCTGGATGTAAGAGCATAGGCACCACCAGTGAACTTAATATCCCAGATGCTGTCCATGGGTCTGGTCTGCTTTTGATGAAAATATATTTTGGAGGGGATAGAGAACATTACTTTTTCAGTTATTAGTGGTAGTATTTCTTCACATTTATCCAATGTTGCAAGGTAAAGCGGAAGAGACTCATCCATTCTGTAATAAAATATATTAGAGCTCCTGCATTAAAACAGCTCAGATCCAAGTCTTTTTAAGAGACTTTTTTAACATACATGAATTTGTGATTGAATCACTTGTGATTTTAATAGCATATGGAGTTTGAGAATACTTTGTTTTGGTGGGAGTCAGGAGTTAGATGAAGTTCTGCCTGTGCCATGGTTTTGGTAGTTACTTGAAAACAAGCTATGCCCTAAGAAACATTAAAAACATGAGATTGTCTATGCTTTGTATGAATAACTGCTCAGACTAATTACTGCCACATGTGAGACTACCTGATGGCTGAGGACAGCGGCTTGATAATAAATTCTATTTCAAGGTACACTGTTGATCAGCCCCTTCTTTTTGTACTTCTGAGGGTCCATGAGGCAGGATAGGATAGAAAAAGGAATGTGGATTTGGACCTTCCCCTCCAGAGACTTGGCCACCCTTTGCTTCTGCTGCTTGCTTCTTGTGTTAGACTCTAACTCATGTGAAAGCACAGAGGAAACAACACGTTTCCTCATGGGTTTTTTTGTGTGCTAAGAATTTTAGGGCAAAAAGCAAGGCTATGAGTTCCATTTTGAAAGTGATTGCGGCAAAGTAAAGATTCCATGACCATATTGCTTCAAGGTAGGGAGCATCTTACTTTTATAATGAACATACAATGCAGTGTGCCAAAAAATAGCACACAGTCATGTGGAGCTTCCCTTTGCCTGTTGGTAACTTAGAAGACTGACACTAATGAGGTCCCTTGATAAGCAAAAGCAGAACTAAAAGCATGGTAACTTCAAAAGGATTTCGTGCTTCAAATATTAAAGTGATGCAGAGAAAAGAAAGGGCCTACAGTTGTGGAATCCCACGAGTTAAGTCAAATTGCTTGAAGATTAAAAGCCATATCTGACCTTGTATCACAGATATATAAATGATGGAAATCTGTTCAGAGGAGATTATTGTCCCAATTTCTGTAAAATTTCTAAGGGAAATTCCCACAGGGGACAGTGTGGCTGAAGTTTGATAAGGTCTGACATTGCTGAGGATCACGCGAATGATATGCATGACTTTGTGAGCATCAGGCAGGAGATTTCCCATATGTAAAGCCTAGTAAACATCGATGAGGAAAAATATCAGTCATGCTTCAGTAAGGATTTTAGGGAAGTTGCAAGAACCATCATAATATAATAAAAATAAAGCCCTAGGAAGATTTAAAATTCTAAACCAAAACACATTGGCTTATATGAAAAATAGCAAAGAAAAATAGAGTGATTTCCAAGGTGAGATTTTACTACCCTAAAAATATATGTTTCTCACCGTCCCTCTAAATTTTTTTCAGCCTGTAGTGATTATGATTTTCTAATAGCAGGAAGTCCTGGCTGCTTAAGTAGGTTGTCTGATACCAGGAACAAGTGCTTCTTTGTAGGTAAATGACTCATGCAGGTTATCTTAACCGGGTGGTTGTCAAATACTTGATGCTCTTAGTTTTCAGGCATTGAATCTATTCAGCTGTTTCACAATCCCTGTGTGAGCATAGTCAGATGTCAGGAGATCCTTTCTCAGTAGTTTGATGTTAAGGCATGGGACAGAAATGGTGTAAGAATGGGAAAATTATGTTGGTAAGTTAGTGTATGTGCTAGACATGGGAAAGACTGGAAGGCTTGGCTGGCATGGGGAGAGAACTGAAATAAGGTGGTGGTTTTCAGCAGTAGGGAATAGGAGGTAGAAGAGTAGGTGTGGCAGTGTGGAGCTAAGCTCTTAGTGGGGGATGTGGCCTGCTGGAGGAAGGGCAGGAAGAATATTGTCATAGAATAATATGGACTGGAAGGGAGCTCAGGAAGTCACCTTGTTCAGCCTCTACTAAAACCAGGGTTAATTTGCCTGTTAGGTCAGACTGCTGCTGAATTCTTAGGGACTATAGGATGATGATCCCGGCTAGGGGAAGGTGTACAGATCCTGAAAAGGAAAGGCTCCTCCCTGCAGCTTGCCATGAGGTTGGACATTAACAGAATGTTGTAGATACTGGTTGTATAGGGCACACCTCTTCCCTGTTTAAGTTTATGATCTGTCATGGAGTCAGCAGGTACTGCCCTTTAAATTTTATCCAAATAGAATGGCTATAATTATGAAAATACCCTTTTGACAACTAGTTTTAAAAAGAAATTACTCTTTCATGTGGGAAAATATAATAATACAGAAGATATCAAGTGTTGTGTTCAGCAGGAAGACACCAGTCCAAGAGGGGAATTTGAAAAGTTTGACTGCTTCTGAGGGTCACCAGTTGAAAACTCATAAGCATTTCAGAGGAAAAAAAATTCTAATTCAGTGGAAAATTCTACTCTATTCTTAAATCTTGAGTATCTCCTTTGGCTTCTCTTGATACTTCCCAAATTCATTCCAGTATCCAAATCCCTGTTCACTAGTATTGTGCAGTCGTTTTATGAAGCTAATGTCTTGCACAAATTAGAAGGAAATTACTGCTTCCCTGAAGGGGACTCTGAGCACAATCTCACTAGGTAGATAAAAAACAATGTAGAAGATCCCCCAAAATATGAAATATTAACTGTTATGGGTTCCTGTTAACAAGGTGTAGATCTGGGTAGCTCAGATGTCCTAGATTTAGTTAGCACACCAAAGGGACTTGAGGGGTGCTGATAATGGATCCTGAAGTGGGTTTGAGAGTTATTTTCTTATAAAATACAGAGCAGTCAGCTGCAATTTTCATAATAGTCTTTTTGCCATTATAGTAATTGTGAAGTGACTTTGTCCTTAGACCTGTTTCACTCTTGCTCACATAAAAATCTCATACTGGAGAGTCCTGCAAATGCCGTCCCATTAACAAAAATGAAGGGTTTGCACACTTACTTCTTCTATGTCTTTTCTTGGGAGGCCAGACTGCAGATAGAAAGGAGGTTGTAGCTAAGTGGGGGGTCAGTCTCTTTTTCCAGGCAACTAGTGGCAGGAAAACAGGACATAATCTTAAACTGCACCTGAGAAGGTTTAAGTTGTACATTACAAAGAAGTTCTTCACAGAATGATTAGATATTGGAATGGGCTGCCCAGGGAGATGGTGGAATCACTCTCCTCGGAGGTTTTCAAAGAAAGACTAGACGGGGGACTTAGTGCTATATTTTAGTTGACATGGTGGTTTTCAGTCACAGGTTGATGAGCTCAGAGGTCTTTTCCAATCTAATTGATTCTGTGATTCTGTGACTGAGATATCTCTAAATAAGCCAACATTTTTATGAGAAAGGAGTAATTAAATGCTCCAGGACTGGGCATAATGTTTAAAAGCATCGAAAGATGAAAGTTGATAAAATGATGTGCTGTATGTTCTGAAGGGAAACTTTTTTCCTTGCTTTGGAGTTAAATGTGAAAAACAATGAACAGTTCTGTGACTTAGATTTTAGGAGTTATTGTCAGTCATTTTAGGTTCCCATCTTTATGAATAATGCATTTTTAATTTGAAAGGGGAAAAAAATGGAATCCAAAGTTTTCAAGTTTAGGAGAAATAGATAAGACTTTCACTCTTTGGGATGCACTAAATGCCTTTTCCTGGATCAGAGTTTCCTTTTAGTTTGGAGAATCTTGATAGCAAACAAAGAATTTGATTTCCAAGAATGTATGTGGCAAACAATACGAAAAGGAAAAACTCTGTCTAAGTGATAAAGGAACTTGTATGTAGTGATAGATTTAGTTTTCACATTGATAAAAAATTTGATTAGGGAAAAATATAATCACTGGATGAAAAAAGTGGGGCGTAAAACCAATGAATTAGAAATGGCATGAAGAATTGAAATTTACAATTTATTGTATCTCTCAACAAGGACATTCACTTCTTCTAACTCTGTTCCATCTTATTTCTGTATAAATCCAGTGTTAAGATTCCAGAAAAAGAAACAGACATGAATGTACTCACAGGAGTACTCATGTTTCTATGGATTGAATTTTTCCATTTCCATGGATTGACAAATCCCGTTCAGCACAGTAAGAACTTTTATTCTGTTGTCAGTGTTGGCAAGTAGACATAAAATGCCTGCTTTTCCAAAGGACAAAGATCAGGCCTCTAACGGCTTCAGGCAGGTCTTCTTCTGCAGACCTCACGTCTGCATCTGTGTGCTTACTTTAACAAGAGAAGGGAAACAAAATTTCATGTAAGTAAAGGAACCTCTTTTCTTTGACTTGGTATTTATGCCCATGGAAATTCTTGCTGGGATGTTTCTGCTTCAACAGGAGGCAAGCACAGCCTTTCAATTTTCACATTGAATTGTGATCATATCATAATCTTTTTAAGAGATTACATGATATAACTACAGAATCTTTCTCTCTAATCTGAAGTACTTGTGGCATTAGCAAATCATTACTCCACAAACCAGAGAGTTGTTATCTTTAACCATTGATATTATAATTAGAAATAAATGAAAACCTAGATATAACTATGCTAGAAAAATTGAAGAGGTGCAGAAGTTTTTTAAAAAAGCTGCTTTCATTTTAAAAAAACAGGAAAAGTAAAATACTTTGTGACCCCTCTGCACTTTTAAGCTGTGCATTTGTTTTTATAATGGATTTTTTGTTTCCACATTTATTAAAATAGTTTCCTTTGCTAAAAATTTTGCTAGTTTATGTTAAAAATTAGATTTACTTTTAATTATGCAATGAAGCAAAAAATGTATAATTTTCCAGGCAAAATTCTAATTTTTTTCTTAGTGTTGAACATGGTGTATATGCCACAAGAGAAACGTAGTAACTTGATTTTCTGTCCTGTAATACTTGCTTAAGGGAGGATACCAAAAACTTTGAACCCATTATTAGTGCAAGAATAGGATAAATATACTCTAAAATGATACCAAAATGCTATTTAACATAACTTTACCTGTCTTCGTAGGAAACATTGTTATAGGCATTGAACTTGCTTTCCACCTGACCCCACCACCATTTCCTAAAGATGATCAAGCTTAGATAGTAGAAATTGAAATAAAAGAGACATTGAAAAATAGATTTGTTATGCCTGAGATGCTAGAAAAGAACTCATTTGTGAAATAATTGTCTGAACTGAATTATAGCCTCCTCCTCTGCTGCTTGCATTCAGCACTCTATGTTATAAGTCCTCACTGCTAAAAGTTGCAATCTAATAATAATAGTAATAACACTAGTACTAGCCCTAGAAGCTTTAAATGATGATGTGTTCCCTTTGTGTTAGGTATTACACAAACATAATCAAAATGGAAAGATAAAGGAAAAATAGATGCTATTATTTTTTCCATTTCACAACAATGAGTCACAATACATTTAAGCAAATATCCAGTGTTCTTCTGAATTAGGGTTTGATTCTGGAGTGAGGGTTAGAGCACACTGACTACATCTGAATTACTCTTTGGTTGCATCCTGCACTTTGTCCTGTCTGCTGCTGCATTGATCGTCCATGTCAGACGGTTTTTGTAGCATGCACAGGACACGTGCCTAGACTATCTCTGGGTGAAAACGATTGTGCAGGAAAGGGAAGAGGAGGCTGTAATCCTCATGCTTAAAATGGGAGAGGACCAATAGGGGGGCTATTAAGAACTGAGCACAGTTGTGTTTTTTCAGAGGTCCACCCAACACAGCGTCTAACCTCTAGTGATCAGTGCAAGGCATTTATGGTGAAATATAAGAGCAGACAAGCACACTCCAAATACTCCCTTTGCTCTTTTAATACAATTAACAACTTCTGTGTTTCATATCCATTGGTGCTTTTTTTTTTCCCCTCCATGCCAGAAATCTTTCAATCTTTTTTAAACCTACAAGAACTCTAAAAAACCTTCATCAATTCTTGTGGAAAGGAGCTACAAGAGAGAACAGCATCCTAACCCCTTGCAGACATGCTTCATTGTATAGGTCTCCAGCATATTTTCTCCTCAGCCGCTTCTATTGCTGGTTCAATTTAATAGTTGTCATGATCTCTTTGAATGTGAGTCCTGTTTCTTGGAAATGCAATATTTCTTCCTCTTCCCCAGACCTTCTGGCTTGGCATCATCTGCAGGCTCTGTGCTATCATACAGACAGTTCTTTGAGACATTAAACAGAACATCAAGGTTGTTCAGTCACTTGTCCTCCTCTCAATGATTTTCAAAGTTTCTAGAAAGTGTTTTCTTTTATCATTCTCAAATGCATAGGGATATAAAGTTATTTATTTTCAAGCGATTCTCTCCATGCAGTGGAATGTTAAAATGTTTCCATATGTTGGAAATGTTTTCTATTTTATCTATCATTCAGTTGCATTTTTTTTTGTAATAATGATGGAGGTGATGGAAAAGTCCTTTTGTTGACCAAAGGTTTGGGCATGGCTTGTCTTTCTGAGGTATATTGTCTGAGAAATTCAGCAGAGTATAAAAGAATGTTTCACCTCTTATATTAGGAAGTGGACTTATACTCCAGATCATTATTATTCTCTCAGTCTTAAAGTGTGTTGTCTTTATTATATTAGTTTCTCCATGATACAGTAAGGAAAAGAATATTTTGCTGCATTAGACTGGAAAAAGTAAAGCTATATTGCGTTAAAAAACCCCAGATCATTGAATTAAAATAATTGATGCATATTAAAGAGGAAATGTGAAAATAAGAAAAAAATTTAATACAACAGAGATACATGTTTTCTTAAAATGTTCTTCGAGTCTCCTTTAGTCTTCTTGTGCTCATAGATTTGCTTTATATTATAAAACTATTCTAACTACTGGACTAAAGTCACTGATTACCACATGATGTTTAAGTGATTTTGCACCAAGAGAAACAAGTTCTGGTACAAAGATTTTCTCCTTTTGTTTACTACCCTTATATTTTAATTTTCTGTCAGCCTGTATCTTGTTAGGCTTGAATCAATTAAATCACTGTATTTTCTGAGGAAATAGAAGAGAAAGGAGATCCTTTTATGTTGTCAAATATATCTGACTCAAAATAGATGAATTTAAAGTGGGTGGCCAGAATTACAGCAATATTCTAGATGAGCTTGTACATAATAGCATTTGAAGCAGAAAAGTAGAAATAATTTGCCTGATGTATCTTGGCATTTTACTTGCCTTTTCTGTAACTTCAAGCTGGTGGTTTATAAGCTGACTAACCACGGACATTTCTTTCTCCCCCTGTCTTGCACGGAGTTTTAGCTGAGGTTTTTGCTGTTAGCTGATAGATGATGGGAAACTGCTGTACTTTGACATTCAAAATATAGTTGAATTCCTCTTGCTCTATCATCAAACTCATAAGGTATTCTTTGTTCCATTTCTCTACTTTGACAAAGCATTCCTGGTGACTCTTGGAACTTTCTCCTACCCATGTTATCCTGGCACCTCAGAGCAAGGAATTGTTCATTCTTTTGAGCACCAGGCAGGCAGCTCTGGATGCTCCACTCTGCTCTGAAAATCCAGGTCCCTCACTTTATTCCCCTTGGTTTTCACCTCTACTTCTTTTCCCTTTTATTTCTTCCCAAATTCAGTAGTTCTATCTCATGTCTTCCCCAGAACAAAGTTAAAACAAAGCAAGTACTCAAAAAAAAAAAGTTGGGCTTTCTATAGGCCGTACAATGCCTAGAAACAGCACGAAAGTGATTTCTAGGAGCACAGCAAGTTAGTCAACATTCATTGTCTCCAGAGGGGTAGGCAGGTTTGTTGTTCTAAGGTACTAAGAGGGCTGCCCTGCAAGGGAGGGCTGTCAAAAGCAGAGGGTGAGGCTACTGCAGGTAAGGGTACTGCTCTCCTCAATGAGGGTGCAGTCTCTCACATCTGAATAGGGTGGGTCATAGCAGGGTTCCACCAAAACTGCCTGATTCATCAGGTTCACTGTGTCATCAGGGATTGCAGTTACAAGGAGGAGGAGTGTAGTCAGAGATGAAGAAAGAAAAGGAGGCAGGGCTGAAGATAGTAAATGTGAACTCCATCCAGAGACAGTGCCAGAAACAGAGAATAAGACACACATAACTACAGGTATCGTAGAAAAGGTAAGCAACAGCCATAGTAAATCTGGGGCTTATCTAAGGAAAATAAACAAACAAAACCACACAAACATAAAACCCTCTCAGAATAGGCCTCTTACTCTATTTGATAGCTACACACTTGCTAGCTGCCCTTGCAGAGCTGGGTCCGCCAGAAACTACTTACTCTATTCACAGGTGGTTTTGTTTCATATCTCTCCATTAGTCAAAGTACTCAGAATTTGCTGCTTTGGTTTAGTTCAATTTTTACAAAAACTTGCAATCCATCTGCATTTGTTGCTGCTAGCAGGCTCCTGTCTGCGAACTCAAAAGTTCAATTTCCACACCAAAGTATCTGCAGCCTAGAAGCATTAGCAATTTAAGTCATGCTTTTCACCTACAAAAGCAAAGTAGCTTAGCCTAGGACCAAGATCCTGAGCCCGAACTTAAATGGAAATCTGGGACCAATCTGCAGACCATGTGTGGGTGGAAATCCCAAGTGAGGCTGGTCAAAGCAATTTAGTCCTATTAGTGCACTTATGGCCCTGCATTCCTGAATTACTTAAAAGCCTTCTAAAATTGTTCAAATAACCAACTCAACATGTTATTGGTAAGCTAAAATATTTTGCTCCATTTTGGTGTTGCCTCTTTTGTTCTCTTCTTACTCAAGTTTCTTCCTGGTTTTTAAGCTCTATCCATCTGATCTAAAACCCCCATATATTCTAAAGAAGACACTGGCTGATTTTACATCTGTTTCTCGGTGTTCTATAGGATGTAACTTCAAAGTATGCTGTAGTAAAGGATTCCAAACCTCAGTCAGTTTTGGTAGCTAAAGTGTTTTAGCAGACCTGGCTTAGTCAATTGCAAACACAAATGACCATGCAGGATCTTACCCTCACTTTGTTTTGACCTGATGAGATGCAAGATACTTCCAAATCAGAAGAAATGTAAGTGCAACACACTGGAAATAATGGCAAAGCAGTTCATTTGTGCATGCTAAACTATCTTGGAAGTAGTTTTGTTTCTGAAAGTATTCCCTCCTCTAGAAGGTGTTGATACTAAATTTTTCAATCTAGTAAATAAAGACTAGGTGCTCAGCACCTTGGCAATATGCTAGCTATAAGAATCTGCCAGTGATAATAGTAAATTCTTAGAGAAATGTTCTTGTGCATATACAGTCTGCGTATGTCTGCAAGACTGACAATCATCGCAGTTATTCCCTCAGTACAATTTTTATTGCCTCAGTCTACCTCCAGCTGTGGATTAACTTTCCTTCCGTATTTTTCTGGAAAAAAAAACAACAAACCAAAACTAATAATGTCTTATGAAAGAAATATTCCATTTCTAAAAAGAAGAAAGTTAGAAAATTTCAGCTATGTCAGACAGTTGATGGAATAATTTCTGCATGATGTAGGACCCATGTGCAGAATATAGCTCAGTAGGCAATACCTCAGGGTGACAGATAATTTATGATATTTGGCTGAACACCAGCTGGGAAGTGTGATTCTTAGTTGGCTGACCACTTAGTGTAAGCATGTCTCTGACTGGCTATCCCACATCTTCCAGGCTGCAGCTATGCTGGTTTGTCAGTGTGCCAAGACACATATCTGTTTTCCTTTCCCTGCTGCAAAGGAAGTGCAGATGCAGGAACTTGTCTGTATGGGTCTGCTGCAGTTTTGCAGGCAAACAAACCTGTCAGCCCACAAGAATATTACAATACTATGTCAAACGACTTTTTTTGTTATTTAGATGGGGAAAAGGGACAGCAGATTTTGGAGGAAAGGGGAGAAGAAAAACATACTGTGGCAAAAAAGAAGATGCTGCCTACTGTGGATAAATTAAGCATATTTAAAAGTTCACACACTTGTCATCCAGTTGTCCCTTCATAAGCTATAGATGGGTGACAAACAGGCACTTATTTGAGACTATAAAAATGCCAATTTTTAGATAAAATGAGGAAACAATAATCTTGTCCTGCCTTTCCAAAAGATTTTGGCTATGCCATTTATAACTTTAGAAGGCTGTTTCTCTCTCATCACAAGGCTTTCACACTGACTAACTTCTTTCTTCTTGTACAGAAAGCACTTTTGTCATATTGAAATGGTAGAGAAATCATAATTTTGTCAGTCTTTAAATGTTAAGACGCATGCATTGCTATAAATACAGCTGCTGCAAACCTGGTCTAATGTGATGATTTCTGCAATTCAGCTTAGCTATTCTTAATCCTTTCAATGATACTTTTCTTTAAGCAATTAGCTTTACATGGCCTACAAAATTCTTGTGCATGGAGATGGAAGAGCTCTATCTTAGGACTTGCAAAATCAATAGCTGACAAGAAGATATCATAGTATTTTAGATTCATAGAATGGTTTGAGATTAAGTAGTCTTAAAGTGGCTTCAGTTTCAACCCCCATTCCATGGGCAGGGATACCTTGCACTAGATCAGGCCGCTCAAAGTTTCATCCAACCTGGCCTTGAGCAATGTCAAGAAGGGTCATCCAGAACTTCTTTGGACCTCATCACCCTCATAGTAAAGAATTTCTTCCTAATTACTGATCAAAATCTACCTTCTTTCAGTTTGAAGCCATTTCCCCTTGTCCTAAAAATGCATACCTCTGTAAAAAGTCCATCTCCAGCTTTCTTATAGGTGCTCTTTTGGTACTAGAAGGTTGCTAGAAGGTCTCTCCAAAGCTTTGTTTTCTCTGGGCCATGCAACCCCATCTCTCTCACCTTGTGCTCACAGGGGAGGTGCTCCAGCCCTCTGATTATCTTGATGGCACTACTCTGGACTTCCTCCAACAATTTTATGTCCTTCTTACTTTTGGAGCCTGAGAGCTGGGTGCAGTACTCCAAGTGAGGTCTCATGAGAGTGGAGATACCCTCTAGCTGCTTTCTCCTACACTTTTCATTCCCTCTGAGCTTGAGGACAACGTGTATTGTCATATCTTTTTTCAGCATAATGTATGGCAGAAACTTCTGTTAGGACAGGGAAGACAGGAATGTGTATGCACATGTAGACAAAAGATGTAATATAGAAATGGAGTAGATTGACCAGAGAGCTGGTGGAATCTCTGCCCTTGGAGATTTTCAGGACTGTCCTGGTTTGGATACTAGGGGGCTCTAACAGTGACAAGAGACTCAGTAGAGAGAGGGCAAACAGTTTATTTATCTAGGGGCCCTATAAACTAGGAGCAAGGGAAAGAAAGAAAAGAAAGAAAGAAAAGAAAGAAAGAAAAGAAAGAAAGAAAAGAAAGAAAGAAAAGAAAGAAAGAAAAGAAAGAAAGAAAAGAAAGAAAAGAAAGAAAGAAAGAAAGAAAGAAAGAAAGAAAGAAAGAAAGAAAGAAAGAAAGAAAGAAAGAAAGAAAGAAAGAAACAAACAAACAAACAAACAAACAAACAAACAAACAAACAAACAAACTGGTCCCACACCAGAACTGCTGAAAAAGAAGGACACTGAAAGGGAACCCAGGGGAAACCCAAGGGGAGAGATACCACAACCCCTTTTGAGCGTGTGGTTCCTCCGCTGGCACTGCCCAAGCTCTGATGGCACCATGTGGCTGGGGGACCCGGGAAGGAGGGAAGCAGTGCTTCTCTCAGCACCGAAGGAAGCTGAAAGAGAGGCAGGACTTCCGTCCCTAGGCTTTTGTAAGGTGCTTGTTCTTGTGTTATCTCAAAGTCTTCTTCCTGGGCATGCCACTTTCCCTTTGGACGGCGGTGCAGAGGTGCCACCCCTCTCCCTGAGACTTCACTGCGTGGCCAAGATGACATTCCTGCCAAAATGCCCATGAGGGCTCTCGCTGAGAGGATAGAGGCCACCACCACCACCTCCAGCCCTGGGGGGACCCCCAGGAGGGGCCCGGGGGCTGGTGGTGCCACCCCCAGGGGAACCTGCTGCCTGCAGAAAGAAACCGCCAGTGTGCTCCAGTGCAGAGGTTTGGTGGTGCCAGCTGCCTCACTCGTGTGGCCCCGGCCACACGCCCCCCATATGCCCCGGCGGCCGGAGGCTCCGTGCATACCCGGGGGGGCCACCTCACACTCAGCCGGGGCCACGCCGCAGCCCACCGCAGGCGGGGGCGACGCTGATGTCCACCATGCCTGGCGGGGCAGCCAAAGCACCTGCCACGGCTGCTGCCAGGACCAGCCTTTGCCGCAGGCTGGCCCTGCTGCGGCTGCTTCCCCGGAGCTGCCCCTGGGCACCAGATGGGACTGGGCACCCTGGTTCTGCCACTGCTGGGGACTGGCGGTCCTGCTGCCGTGGGGCCACCCTATGCCGCAGTGCTGGCTGCGGGGTAACACCTCCAGCCCCCGGCCCTAGATGCCCAAGTGGGCGCCGCAGGGGAATGGCTGGGAGCAGCATCCCCACCCCCCAAACAAGGAGTCAATATCTCTTCCTTGACACAAAGATGTTCAAAAGCACAGTTAGACATTGTCAACAGACTGATAACTTCTAATCATTGATATGTCTGCCTAAATTTCAAAGTGGGAAGATACTGACTCCTTGTTTGTGGAACACTTCCAATGGGTCAGGTCAATGAGAAACAGGAAAGAAAGCAGTTTCCTTTTGCTTCTTGGCTCTTCCCCCTTTTTCTTTATCTCTTCTCCCTCTACATTTTGTGTCAACTGCAAATCAGACTCTATCCTTTTTGTTCTTCATTTTCCTACAAGCTCTTAACACTTTTTTCATTGCTGGTGTTCACTGTTTTGCTCTAGGTGTTACACTTCCCAGAGGGGGAAAAAAAATGAAAAAAAGATTCACATTGATGATACAATTAGCTATGAAGGAATAGATCCTACTTAATTCAGCCAGGAATTTCCTTTGGAAACAGTAATGTCAGCTGTCATATGCAGCAATCTCCCAAGTTCGTGCATTTTAATTTTTTGGTGCTTGTTTTTTACTGAAAGACTGTAGATGGGTTTTTTCCACAATGCATTTGTGGGGTCTCACTCAGTCTCCAGCAATCTATGCAATTTTTGAGACTACCCACCTTCTATGACTGAGTTAATCGGAGACTTCTTATGAAAAGACTAAATCTTGACAGTATGAATAAGGCTTCCTTCAACTATTAGATAATTCATGGGAGTCAAAAGCCCAAAGTCAGTATGTTTTCCTAACTGAGGGTATATTTTTCAGTGGTTTCCCATGATGATAAACTCTACTCAAG
>VXBA01004710.1:50681-71993 GCA_013399895.1 Serilophus lunatus
AAACTGGTCCCACACCAGAACTGCTGAAAAAGAAGGACACTGAAAGGGAACCCAGGGGAAACCCAAGGGGAGAGATACCACAACCCCTTTTGAGCGTGTGGTTCCTCCGCTGGCACTGCCCAAGCTCTGATGGCACCATGTGGCTGGGGGACCCGGGAAGGAGGGAAGCAGTGCTTCTCTCAGCACCGAAGGAAGCTGAAAGAGAGGCAGGACTTCCGTCCCTAGGCTTTTGTAAGGTGCTTGTTCTTGTGTTATCTCAAAGTCTTCTTCCTGGGCATGCCACTTTCCCTTTGGACGGCGGTGCAGAGGTGCCACCCCTCTCCCTGAGACTTCACTGCGTGGCCAAGATGACATTCCTGCCAAAATGCCCATGAGGGCTCTCGCTGAGAGGATAGAGGCCACCACCACCACCTCCAGCCCTGGGGGGACCCCCAGGAGGGGCCCGGGGGCTGGTGGTGCCACCCCCAGGGGAACCTGCTGCCTGCAGAAAGAAACCGCCAGTGTGCTCCAGTGCAGAGGTTTGGTGGTGCCAGCTGCCTCACTCGTGTGGCCCCGGCCACACGCCCCCCATATGCCCCGGCGGCCGGAGGCTCCGTGCATACCCGGGGGGGCCACCTCACACTCAGCCGGGGCCACGCCGCAGCCCACCGCAGGCGGGGGCGACGCTGATGTCCACCATGCCTGGCGGGGCAGCCAAAGCACCTGCCACGGCTGCTGCCAGGACCAGCCTTTGCCGCAGGCTGGCCCTGCTGCGGCTGCTTCCCCGGAGCTGCCCCTGGGCACCAGATGGGACTGGGCACCCTGGTTCTGCCACTGCTGGGGACTGGCGGTCCTGCTGCCGTGGGGCCACCCTATGCCGCAGCGCTGGCTGCGGGGTAACGCCTCCAGCCCCCGGCCCTAGATGCCCAAGTGGGCGCCGCAGGGGAATGGCTGGGAGCAGCATCCCCACCCCCCAAACAAGGAGTCAATATCTCTTCCTTGACACAAAGATGTTCAAAAGCACAGTTAGACATTGTCAACAGACTGATAACTTCTAATCATTGATATGTCTGCCTAAATTTCAAAGTGGGAAGATACTGACTCCTTGTTTGTGGAACACTTCCAATGGGTCAGGTCAATGAGAAACAGGAAAGAAAGCAGTTTCCTTTTGCTTCTTGGCTCTTCCCCATTTTTCTTTATCTCTTCTCCCTCTACATTTTGTGTCAACTGCAAATCAGACTCTATCCTTTTTGTTCTTCATTTTCCTACAAGCTCTTAACACTTTTTTCATTGCTGGTGTTCACTGTTTTGCTCTAGGTGTTACACTTCCCAGAGGGGGAAAAAAAATGAAAAAAAGATTCACATTGATGATACAATTAGCTATGAAGGAATAGATCCTACTTAATTCAGCCAGGAATTTCCTTTGGAAACAGTAATGTCAGCTGTCATATGCAGCAATCTCCCAAGTTCGTGCATTTTAATTTTTTGGTGCTTGTTTTTTACTGAAAGACTGTAGATGGGTTTTTTCCACAATGCATTTGTGGGGTCTCACTCAGTCTCCAGCAATCTATGCAATTTTTGAGACTACCCACCTTCTATGACTGAGTTAATCGGAGACTTCTTATGAAAAGACTAAATCTTGACAGTATGAATAAGGCTTCCTTCAACTATTAGATAATTCATGGGAGTCAAAAGCCCAAAGTCAGTATGTTTTCCTAACTGAGGGTATATTTTTCAGTGGTTTCCCATGATGATAAACTCTACTCAAGTCTTTCTGTAGTGTATAGTTATATATGACAACTGCGTCATTAACATAAATGATGCTTTTAAACTGTACATGTTGCACATTTTGGTGATCTGCTCTTGAAATCCCTCCCATGGGAATCAATACAAATGTTCTCTTGTAAGTGACCCCTGAATGGAATCACTCTTTAAGGGTTTAACAATTCACATTTATAAGCCTTTACAGGCTTGTAAATTCTATTATATTGGAGGGAATATGTTTGAATTGAAAATGTCAGCATTGTTAGCCCTGCATTTTCACTTTCAATTCACAGCTGCTGGAGTTTGTAGAGTTCAATGAAAATTCAGTCACTACGTGAATTCTGCCCCTTAGCTCCCAAATACACAGACTTACACTTTCTTAGACTGACATTGCTGTGCTGTATAAACTGGGGCATGCTTCATATCTGCCTGTAAAGACATGTTCATTTCCAATAAACAGTGTGAGGGCCCAGAGCAGGCTCCCCTTTTTC
This sequence comes from Serilophus lunatus, assembly GCA_013399895.1. NCBI lineage: Eukaryota > Metazoa > Chordata > Aves > Passeriformes > Eurylaimidae > Serilophus > Serilophus lunatus. The sequence goes on from VXBA01004710.1 coordinate 52,916, forward strand.
TGGGAGTTCAGCTGACAGGATTCTTGCCTAGCTCACTGATGGGAGTTGTACTGAAGAAACCAGCAGCAAGACTCTACACAGGTAGTCACTCCCTGTTTTGGTAGCTTTCTTCACACTGAAGCTCCATTCCTTGTTCTTCACTGGTTCCAGAATAGTTAAAACTGATTTGCACTTAACATAAAGAGCCAAAGAAAACGACTCCTTTTTATCTGGACCATAAAATGAAAATAGGAATTGTGACTTCAGTGTTCTTTCTAAGGCTTGCCCCTTTCAGAGAGATGAGCTTTTAAAACTCATGCAGACAACAATGACACTGACATGATCTTTAAGCAAAACAAAAGCATTTTAGTATTATGCAATTTGGATTGCATGAAGATCAGCCCTTTGCACTAGCCACAATTTGTATATTCCCCCTTATGTTCCAACGGTGCCATTGAGCTTGTTTTTCCCAGTCACTGTGAGGTATAATTCTTGTGCAGTCACTGGAAAATATAGTGGTTATATAAGACATTTAAAAAGGTTCTGTTTGAGCTCTTCCTATCTGTCTTATTTTATCTGTTTTTAACTGGCAATTACAAGTTCACGCTGATCTACAATTTCAGTTTTTACAGTAGTGCTTTTTAAAAATGATTTGGTTTTAATCTGTCTTATTCTTCAAGGTTTGGGTGTAACCCTGAAATAAAGTTACAAACCAGTTGCAAATTTTTGCACTGTATTATAGCAGGGAGATATGCTTGACTGAAAAATGAGGTACAACAGAATAGAAGAAGGGTGAAGGGAGAGCAAGAGAAAAATAGAACCAAGAAAAAAAAAAAAAGACATGAAACTGAGCACAAAGGAAAATGCTTCTGTGACAAAAAAAAACAGAATAAGGAAAAGTAAAAACAGTGGGAAGAGATAGGTGGAGAATCATTAAAATTTGAAATACATGTTTGGTCAACATCTAACAAATAGGTTAGCAAAATGTCAATTTTTTATCTAGTCTTATACCCATATCCTTGACATACTAAAATAGCTGAAAGACTAACATGCCAGCATGATATTTAAGTTTCTAAGGAAAAAAAAAAAAAGGAATGCCAAATGGTAAAATGAAAAAAAAAAATAGTTGTTGAGAAACTGCCTTAAAACAATTAGAGGATATATCTGAACACAAAGTTCTTAGAGAGTAGAGATCACACAAGCTGAATTTTAACAAACAGCGGAGCCAGTACTTTCTTGAGGATCTGTCTCTTTGGATAACCACCCCAAACTAGATTGCCCACTGAGTCTGAAAAGCAGATTAATGGTTGCACTTGTTGTGTTAATAAATCAGATTTATCTGGTTTAGATTTGCCTTCCTTCACAGCCTGTTTATCAGCATTAATACTATTTTTATTCTTACTCTTTAATTCCTTTCCTGTTGTATTCCATGGTCACAGGGGGTTTGTTTGTTTTCCCTCTGGGAGTATTATAACTTAACTAGCCATTGCATCAATTAGCCTGGTTGATTTTCTGCATTCCAAGGTGGTATGACACTTGTGCTCTCCCAGTCCTTGGAGCTCCTTAGCCACTATGCCAGTTATGATCAGGTATAACTTTCTGGCCTCAGTATAATGAGTGAAAAGTTTTGTGTCAGCGATTTACACTGCTCCTTCTTAAAATTATCATCTTGGATCTGTCAGCATAAATTCACATGCAACATCCCTCTCTAATGTAGTTTTACTGAAAAGATCCTAGGGATTTTTGACCCACTGAAAATAGTAATAATGGAAGTATTTAAGTTAAGGAAAAAAGAGCTCATTGCTGTTAATTCTTAAACAGCCCTACTGGAACCAGAATATTATCTTGGTGTGTTTCCAGCCTCCCTTTTTGATTAGCATTCCTTATTTATGATGCTGGAAGTTGGATGAAGGATTTCTGCCTTTGGCATCTTGGTAAGCATTTAACAGTCATTAGGAATAGGCTGCTTGTTGTAAATTGCTCCTGCCTCTCTTAACCTAAACTCAAGTGGCACATGTGTGATGTTGATTATGAGATGAATTGATCATATTGAACAGTGCACTGCAAAGTGCTAGTAACTACGGGGCTGTTTGCCAATGTGTCCCTGCTTAATAACCTTATAGTCCTGAAATTCTGGAGAAACATATCACATTGTACTCACATACTTCTTAAAAAAAAATCAATGTGGAACAACTTTGCCTTACAATTTTGATCTTTGCGTCATATCAGAATTTTGTCTACCAATGATCATAAATAAGATGTTGGATCCTAGATGACAGATATAGATTCATAGAGACAAAATTGTATGAACTATCACTTGAGAATCTTCCTTCTTATTTATATTAACACCAATGTAATCCATGACTACCCCCCAAGGAACAAAACTTTGTGTACCTCCAGAGAATACCAAAATGCTTATACTGACTGTAACCCAAGGCTTTAACTTATCTGTCAGAGTTCTGGAACAGTTGCTAAGTACAATTTCTGATCTGCTTGTAAGGTGTATGAGTGGATTTGTTCTTAAATCTCTAAGTCTGGGAATGGTAATGAAGAAATAGCAAGAAATTTTCAGTTTGCTTTTTTCACACATTCACTCATGTCACGTTCTTCTCCAGGAAAATATGAATATCAGCGAACAGAACTGCTTTCCTGATTCAAAGACTAGAGTCAAAGGACATCATTGCAACATCTATCTTTTTGACTGGCAATGTAGCAGTCAGTGCTAACAACCATGTGTTCCCTAAGCAGTGTATGGGAGAAGTGGCCATTCCAGAGAGAGCTCTAGTGTCAGAGATTGCCCTCCAGTAGTATTCAGTTGGAAAATACAAAAAAATAAAGTTCTCTTTGAATTCTACTCTGTGTCCTTGATGTCTAACTCAGGATCATATAAAGGTCTTGACCATTATACCATGTCCCCTCCTTAAAATAGGCCATACAAGCTTGAAATAAGCAGAGATCAGTCTTTTATTTTAAAAAGAGTTTTTTGGAGGATGAAAAGCTGGTATAGTCCTGATCACTATTTTCTACACTCTCTCCTCTATGAGCAGGTTCAGTAGTTCATATGTGGGAAAGCCAAACTGATTTCCTTCCTCCGTGCTATCAATGTTGTGTGAAGGAGAGGGCAGAAGAGTTTTACTCCCTTTCTGTTGTCACTAGTCCACCATGAACTTGTCCACACTGAACCTTTACTGATCCAGAAAGGACAGGAATCTCTTAGGAAAAGGAAGGAGTCAATTGCAGTCCTTCCAATAAAATTAATTTATGCCAACCTTTCACAGAATAAAATACTGCCATGGGAACACAGACTAGAGACCAGTTTCTCTTCTCCCAAGAACACTGAACCTTGGAAATTTCATTATTGTGGCCAAGACATTTTGATTGTTCCTGCAAAATTGGATACTTTCAGCAAATGCTGTTTTCCACTCTGCTTTGGCTAATGCTTCAGGCATCTTTTAGGGTGCATGCAATGAGCAATAGAAGCCCGTCAACATCATGCTATGTATAGGAAGGAAATGGACCAAGGTCTCCCACATCCACTCTAAAAACTTTAAAAAACTTTAAAAAAAATTATGTGAAGTATATATAAAGGATGGAGAGGGTTTTGTTGTTTCCTCCTGTACCTATAAGAAAAAAAAAATCCACTGTGAGAAATCTTCTCTTGAACATTAACAGATCCCAGACTACATCTATTTCAGCAAATCCTCAGATGTTTAGCAGAACATGAATTAGTCTTTTGTGTTAGCTACATTCTGAACTTCTCAGATCTGGTAATGCTGAGGCATTTCTAGATGTGCCAAGAAGAAAAAATATAGAGAACTCGGAAATACTAAAGGAAAATCAAACACAAGCAGTTACAGAATTTTTGTATTTTCAATAGCAGAAAGCAAATAAAAATTTTAGGATTGCAATTTTGGCCATAGATAGATCCTACTCATGCCTTATTTCAAACATGCCCTGCCTGCTTGTGTTTAAGTCTGATGCTGTATCTTTGTAAGACTTGGTCCTTTGGTTGATGTTTCTTCTTAAAAATCCTTCTATAGTAGATTTTTTAAAAGAATTTAATACATTTACTGTAAAGACTTTGGACTACAGCCTTTGAAGTTTAGATGAGTCTTTCAATATGCTCAGCATTTGCCTTAGTCTACTCTGAAAGGTGAATTATTCTATGTAAGTTTTTCATGAAACAAAAAGGCATTGTTTGTTTCCATGGCAAAATCAGAGTTTCTTTTCCAGTAGTCAGTTTGCATATTTATACTCATGATACAAACAATCTGTTTAAAAGCATTAGAAATGAAGTGCTAGCCAAAATGAAACTGAAGAGCAGTCAAACTACAGGAGACAGATTTCATATGATCGAGAGGAGAAGGTACAAATTAGGCTTTAAGTTTTAAATATGTTGTAAGGAGGATTTCTATTTTTTAACTGATCAGTTATTCTCAGAGAGAGTCCAAAAATAGTCTCAAATAAAAATAGAATTGTTGATCCCATCTTCTGTGTAATTGTATTGTTCAAATTAGTGTCACACTTTAAAACTTTAGAACAATCACAGCTGAAAGTAATACAGGACTGCCCTTCCCCACGCATAGAAGGTAACAAACCACTACAGGTATTTTATGTTTAAAGTGACTATTCCTCCATGCACCTCTTCATTTGCCTTAACTGTTGAAGTTCTCCTTCAAGATTCATAAATTTTGAAAAGGATTATGAGAAAATAATCCTTATGGTCACTTAACTCTCTAAACCCATTAGAGTATCTGCTGTCAAATACAACCACCAGGTACCTATCACCAGCTTCTGAGAAGGAGCAGTCCAAAATGAGATTTGAGGTTAAAGGTAGCATATGACAAATTATAGCATGACTCAATCCCACCACACAGAAAGCAATTTTTGAATAGTGATGTCAGCTGAAATTTGCTATTTGTCTTTACAAGATGAAAAGCCAAATTGAAAAAAAAACAAAAAACACACAACAAAAACCCAACATAATGCAAGGATGCAGACTGTAGTAGCAGAGAACAGCCTTAATGCTTACAGCTGAGGGCAACACAGGCAACCTATTACAGCTTCAGCAGCCAGCAGACTTGCTTCAGTCTTGCCTTAAATTTACTGCAAGACTACTTTAGGTCTGTTTTGGGAAGACCAACTGCCTTTTCGCTAGGAAATGAAGTACATATTTAAACTAGGGTTTTAATCCGTTCTTTTGAATTGTATTGGTAACACACCAAGGTGGTGACTGGCATTCTACTTCTGGTTTACAGAATGAGAGTAATGGATTTAATAAAAGAAATCATAGCACATCAAAATGAACGTATGGGACCAGAATATGCGTGAACAATCAAATGTGGAAGGAGGCCTGCAAGGTCAAGTAAGCAACAGTAATGATTTTACTAATTACTAAATTCTAAGAAAGAAGGGATTATATGATTACAGGACTGGAATCAATCTTAAGAGGTCTTCTAGTCCATTTTGTTCCTCATAGTGGTACAGCAGCTCAAGCTAGGTCACTCCCAAAGACCGTTTCCTTAACCTGTTCTTAAGGAAGACCTGCCCTCCAGCTTCCAATGATTGAGATGTTCTTGAGCTATCTATCCCAGTTGATTCATTATCATGATCATCATAAGATATTTAATTTTTTTTCGCCTGAGTGTTCCTTGTTGCGGTTTGCTTCAGTGGCTGTTTCTCGAGCTATATTTATGCAACTAATTATTCCAGCCTCAAAAACTTAATCCATATTCATATTTTCTGTTATGTTGTAGTCCTGAGAATTAGGCAGTTGATAGATTTGAGCAAAACCATAAGAATTGTATCCAGTTTCCTTAATGCTGAGAATCTGTATTGCACTGCTACAATTTATGCAGGAGTCGCTAGACTAAAGAAGTAGCGCGTGCCTCCCCCATCTTCCCATATCTGTGCTTTATAGTGGAAAAGGTTCCTCTTTGATATTTGCAGCTGCAGGAGCAAGCAAGAAAACAAGAGTCAGCTGCATGAGTGAGGAAGTGGATCAAAGGAAATTATCTGAGGCTTTTTAGAAAGAAGGAACATACTGAATAGAGAAGAGGAAAATTTTTTCTCCAAAAGATTCAAAGATGATATCACTAAAATTGCAAAACATGACAAAACTACAAAATATCTGAATACATGCAGGAGAACATCACATCACAATGCAGGGATTGCTTGCATGTTTCACCGCATGACAACCCAAATGATTCTTTGATTCTGTGAAAATGGCAATCCAGTCCTATGAATTGATATAAACCTTTGCATGATTAATGTTCAGTTTCTTGTCATGTGGGCAGGCAGGACAGAGGCTGGTGGAACTCTGTTCCCATAACCCTGGTAGCATGAGTAGGAGGATTACAGTATGACCATCACCAGTCTGTTAAGGAGAGTCTCTTGTACACTCATTGCAAATAACTGTCAGTTGTTGCATTACCCAACCAAAATCTTGCTAGAGCAATTGGAGTTTTCAGAGTAGCATTCTTTCAGAACAGGTTGCATTGATTTAATGGGTTTTGCCAACTGTTGAACCTCATGTACTTGTAAAATTTAATCAATGTGACATTGAAGATTTCTATAACTCTTCATACTTTATTGGGTAAAGATGGACATAAAGGCAAAGTGTATATTCTAGGGAGATGTTATTTCATCTTTTCAATGATTATAGGGGGCTTGTAAAAAGATAGGAACAGATTTTTTATAAAGCCTGTAGCAATAAAAGAAGGGATAATGGTTTTAAACTAGAAGAGGGTAGATTCAGACTACATATAAAGAAAAAATTTGTTTACAGTAAAGGTGATGAAATACTGGAAGAGATTGCTCAATAAAGTGGTAGATGCCTCATCCCTGAAACATTCAAGATCAGGTTAGACAGGGCTCTGAGCAACCTGATACAGTTAAAGATGTCCCTGCTTACTTCAGACTGTTTGGACCATAAAAAGTCCCTTCCAACTCAAACCACTCTATGATATTCCACAGTGGAAACTGATTTCATATAAAACTAAATCATATTCTCATAATTTTCCCCCAACAATCTGAAATCACCTACTCATCCTTAAATGTTCTCAAGGAGTTTTAAATTATAGGTTTAAGGAAATTTTCCAATTTCATGTAGGTTTAACTTTACTCTCTCTTGAAAATGCAGGTTTTCATAAATCTTAAGATTACAAGAGACCTTAAAGCCTGATCTTTTTCTGAGGTCATGGTATAGGGCCATGCATATTTAAGGATGAAATCAGGTGTTTTCAGTCATGTCTTCATAGAATTTTTGAAAGACTTGAATAATCTAGCATAGTTCAGTGGTTATACAGCTATTAATGAGCTAATGAGAATAATTTGGCAAATCATAATTTTTAGACTTTCTAGAGCTCTTAATGGTGGAAAAACTGTTTCATGCCTGTGTTTTATACAGGCACGTATAAAACCCCCTCCTTTGGGAAGGAAACATGCAGAGGGGTACAGTTACATATAAGAATAGTAAAATGGTCTGCCTGACATTCTAAGTTCTCAGCTTCAAGAAAACCATCTCAAACTCACACCTTGTGTTCTGGAGATACTGGTGGTCCACTAGTGAAAATCAGTAGACACGTTTTTCTGCTAATGGGTAGATTCAGTATCAATAAGTTCCAACATCAGTCTTACACACTTGATAAGCAGCACCATCTATGCCCCCCCATCACCTAAAACAGATTTCTGCTCTGAAACAGCTGTCAGCTCTAACAAAAATCCTTAGTTATTGCTAATATCCAAGCTGTCATTGCCTTAAAAAAGTATTATTGTTGAGCTCAAACATAGCCAATGTTAACAATAAATACTGCAGGCATGACTTTCTCCATGGAGGTTAATCAGTGAGAAGCATACTCACAGCAGGTGGTTAATTTTCCATTAAATAAACTCCATGTGAAATGGTGTCCTTTACTCGAAGGTTTTTTTGATAGCTTGAGAGATTATCAGCCAGATTATCTGGTCACAAAAATATATCATAAAAGGCTCATGGTTTAAAAAAACCCCAAACAAACAAAAAAACCCCAAAAAACAAAAACAAACAAACAAAAAAACCCAATATACATCCAACAAACAACTAACCAACCAACCAACAAATAAACAAAACAAAACAACGAAAAAGCCACAAAACAAAACCAAAGAGAACTACTGCTCAGATAAATTAGTTTCCTGATCATTCCCCACTCATATGAGCATGGAGGCTACTGCTAGAGAGTACACATGTGAGAAACATGTGGCTACCAGTAATGGCAGAGGCAGGACTGTGCTATAGCAACATGTGTTTTGATGACTTCAAGCTACCCTGGGATTCTATCTTTCTAAATTAAATTTAGTGGATTAGTGGCATATACCATAAAAATTACTTTCTTAGCCAGGGAAATTGCTTGTGAAATGAGATATTTGGTAATGTGGCTATATGAACAAGTTCCTAAATAGTTAGGAAAAGGAAGAAACTCAATATCATCATCGCAGAAGTAGGCAAAAAAAAAAAAAAAAAAGATAATGTGGTACAGAACTTTACAAAGAGCTCCATACAGACCAGTTAATCAGATCTAATCTGATTGTCTTTGTAGGATGCTGTTTTGTGACCTCTAATAAAAATATGGGACCAAATCACTTGTGTGGGGATTCAAGAGACTGAAGCCATAACTCAGAACTCCAAGACCCCAAGCAGACAATTCTTACTGTCTGTTTAATAGTTATCATACAACAGAGATCCACTGCTACGGAGTCCGTGATCTTGCAAGAATACTTGTTGAGTATGAAGTTGACAAGTCTCCATATCAGTTTAATGGCTGGATCTTAACATTTCTATTTTAATGACTGTGCCTAAAGCAGTTTGCAATGATTATTAATAGGTCTAGCAGAAAACAGATCCACTTTCAGAGACCCAAAATGTGGCAGGTGCTAATAACTGTAACTAAGGCATCTCAATGCTTCTTGATATCATGTATCCCATTCTTGTGCCACTTGCTCTTTCCCTTTCTTAAGGGGTCAAATTTTAAAATAGGTAGGATATCTACTAATATTGCACACCACTCTTTCCAAGACTTTCAGCTGGCTACAGTGTGAGAATTCAGGCTTGCAAAATCAAACACACATAGACTTTGTTTACTGATAATTTAGCTCCTATTTCCCAGAACTAGCAAGTGGAGACAAAAAAAAAAAAAAAAAAAGCAAAGCAATAAAATACAAATCATGAAAGTCCAGGTGCTGAAATGTGTTTATATGAGCAACTCTGTCTAATTATCTCAATTTAAAAAGCCTTTATGTGCAAGAGAGATTTAGAGAATACCAAAGCAGTGTTTAATTATTTTATTTTTTTACTTACTCTCTGATTAAGTCTTTGAAGCAGGGCTAAGTATCTCATTTTATTTAGCATTACACCAAAAGTTAAACTTCAAGGAAATTTCATGTAAAGTGCAATTATAACTAAGTGTTACTGGGTCTTAGTAAACTTCAGAGATGGATAGCCATAGATTTTCTTAGTTAAATATTGTAAATAGCATTGACATGGGAATGCATTACAGATTATATAAAGTATAATACTGGAATCTGAATGCTATGAATAAATTTTGAACAAACTCTTAGAAAACCTTATGTTTTTTAGCAAAATTCTTTATGTTACACATTAGAATAAGAGGCTCTGAAATAACATTTACACTGTGTCTTAGGATGAAACAAGGTATATTCTTTAAAACTCAGCAAAATATAGTGCCTATTTTACTTTACTTCTTGTTATTATAAGTTCCATATGTTTATGCATTATCATATTTTTAATGGTGAACACTTCAAGTAGTTTGCAGGCCCAAGAATACTGGAGTTGATGAATTATGTTATTGTATTTTAGGGTACTGTTCTCTCACAGGGCAAATAAAATATCTGAGAATCATCCTGGCTTCTTTCCAGCCTCCTGAGGGAAGCAGAAGAAGAGTCATATTTGGATAGTCCCACCGGGCACGTAAAGCTCTAAGTTAGAAATGCAAAAAGACTTTGAGAAGAGATTCATACTCACAGCCTTTTTCCATCTTTTTTCCTGCTGAATGCCTACAGAGATTCAGAAGAGAGATAGACAGAGGGCTGTTTATCCTAAATTCCAAGTTCAGGGAGATGTTTAGGGTTTTTTCAGCACAAATTCAAGCCTCACATCTGGAGCTGCATTAGCAGTAAACGAAACCAACATCTTGAGAAGATGCCACATGCCGTCTTCGTAAAAAGCTTCCAGTTTTGAATGCTTGTCTAGGACCTACAACATTATTCTTATGCCTAATGAAGAAGTGGAACATCACTGAGAAGCAAGCCGTCCTACAGTAAGGTCTAGCAACAAAGGTCTTGGTCTTGGAGTCTCTGCAGGTCTACTGCCAAGGTAGTCTGGAGAAGTTTTCAGTGATACCAACTTTTCTCATTAGTAATTTGAGCTACTAGTTAGGTCTCTTTAATGAAGCATCATGCCCTCTGTTGAATAATAGCGAGCCATTAGAATTTGCATGAGCTTCTTATTACATGTCTGTAATTTTTATATAATGTTCATCTTGTAAGTGGGATTGCTTACATCAAGATGCTCTAGTTTTTAAGCTTCAGGGTTGATACATAGCTCATTAATTAATTCATGGTATACTAATTTCTCATACATCTGATTCTCCCTTAACTTCAATTAATTTACAAAGTTGATGGCCTTTAAGTATGTCTGCACACATACAAAATCATAAATATATTACATTAACATACACAAACGCACATCACTCCTTATGAAATTATTTTTTGCATCGTCTCATACTAGTTTTTTCAAATTAATTCTCCTATACTAATATGTTTATCTTTTAAATACGCAAGAAATGAAACCAGACTATTCAGTGTCTAACTAAACCTTACTTAAAATTTCTTATATATTTGCAATTTTCATTTCTTTCTTCCAGTGCCTCTCTCTCCTCTCTGCTAGGAAGTATAGATAAACATATTTAGAATATTAAGCCCACTACAAAAATAACATTATTTTTCTTTGTACCGACAACACTGCTGCAATCAAGTTTGATCTTGTCATTTTAATTGCATGCTCTAGCAATAATGACTAACTTTCTGTTACTGTATATGGAGTTATCAATATGAAGTATTTAAAAAGCTTGTTTAGTCAGTGTTTTTTTACCCTTTGCATACAGAGGCTAAATGCTCGCAAACCTTTCAAAGTCCACTTCAACCACAGATTTGGAGATGAACCATTTTAAAGTATTTTCTTCTTCTTCTCCCGGAGTTCATAGGCTAGTATTGTATAATTTTTTACTCAAAGGTATTTTTAATTTACCACTGCTTTTCAAGACTAGGACACTACTTCAAGGCTGAATGACTAATCGCTGAAATAAAAAATTTTCCATACTATTTAAAATAAGATTTGCGTATACCAAGGTTAGAATTTCTTTGGAAGCTTTGACTTCAGCACCTTTTTGGACTTTCCTCTCATCTTTGTTCAAAACTATGTCCTCATGATACATATGGTTCCATTGTTGTTTGAACATTCTCATAAGAGCACTTTGACCTCTTTTCTGAACATGGAGAGAACAGTCATCACAGTACAAGTTTCACCTCTTTCTTTCCTTTCAGTGGATCTAGTTTAGTATTGATCTAAGAGGTTCAGACATATTTAGTATTTAAGAAAGTTGTGTGGGCTAGGCCTGCCCATTTCTAATTATTCTCTTTTCACTCATTGGCTAAAATACTTGCAGGAAAATAAAGGGTTTAAAAGCACTATCAGAGGACTCTCTTCTCATAATTTGCATCAAATGGGTTTTTTTGCAACACAAATGTTTATCTTTTTATTTCATTGTCTTTTTTATCTCATGTTCTTGCATTTGTTTTTACTAGCAAAGATCACTGATCTCTTATCCACTAATTGACACAATCTCAGCTAGACATTAAAAACCCACAAGTCCAACATTGTAACATTTGAGAAGTAACATTTGGGTTATTCACACTTCCAAACAGCTTGCTTCTATGTAGAAGTAGAAATGACGTAGAGAAAGATACACTCTATAGGAACATAGACCATCATCTCTACTTCTTTACCTCACCTACCCCCCGTGACCATGATGGCACTCTACATATGTAGCTCCATAAATATTGTTCTCCCCTTTAGCTGTAAAGCATCACAGGCTTTGCACTGACCTCTTAGTATAGGCTGGCACTCCTACCTAGTCCCTGCAGGACAAACAGCCTCTCTGGGGTAATGGGGCTGAGGGAGGCTTCATTTATTTTTCAATGTTTGGTCCGCAAGAAGTGACAAGAAAGTGGGATACGATAAGGAAACATATAAAACCAGCTAATTAAACATAAATTGGTATAACAATACATTCCTAGCTCTATCCTTAGTTTGTAACTCTCTGTGTTCTGAACAAGATTTTGAGTGTAACCAAAACACTGCGACTATGAGAGCAGTTCATGTGTACAAATATTCTAGAGATAGAAGCAGCTGCTCAGAATATTAGAAATTTTCAAGCTCACATGGGAAAGGACTTCACTGAGAACTACCCATGTCAAAGTCAAACAAGAATGTAAGAAATGAAGAGTCATCTTTAACCAGAAAATAATCTAACAATGCTGAATATTTCCAGTCACACACAGACTCCTGGAAAAAGAACAGAGAGAAACCTGAACAAAAGCAGACGACTTGTTTGGCTAGAACAAACACAACTTAAAACTGAAATATGACAGACTCATGATTTCCCCCTTAGACCCCAGAATAATGTGACTTTGAACAGTAAACTTGCTTACAGGTTGTGCAAGTATGCACTTCTTTCCTTTGTGACTTTGAGGAAAAGTTGATAATTCTACTAAAGTATTAACAGTGTAAAAATTTTTGGCTTGCTCCACAGAACCTGTGCCAAGCCCTTCAAAAAGAATTTGATACTCCAAAACCAGCCATTAGAAAACCACCCATGTATACAGCCATCACATGATTTTTCAATGGCACCTGTCCAGTTTTCCTGGTTTTGTGCAATGGACTCTTTTTTACTCCTTTTGTTTAACGTAATTTAGCTTTATTGTGATTGCCTCAGGTTTCAAGAGATTGTGCATAAGATCCACTTTCTTTGCATTACTTATAGGGAGCAAGATGAGGGCGTCCTACCCCTTAAGTCTGTGTCCAGTAGTCAAGAGAATAAATCCCAGTGACAGTAGGGGCATCAGGACCAGTGGTAGTAGGTGAGGAGGCACCAATCTTATCTACTAAAAACAAAGATTTCTCTCATTAGTCAGACACTTCTTTCCCCAGTGCCTGCCATGTGTCCATAGGCCACAGTCCCAAGAGGTGTCAGTATCCCTGTTTTGTTGTTCCCCCACCAACCAAAGGGTGTGTCTCCAGCATCCAGCAGCTTCTAGTTTCTTTTAGAACTCTATTTGGGCAGGGACACTGTCTCCCTCTGACTGAATAAAGTTTCTCTGTGTGATGGCTAAATTTTTCTATATGTTTTTTGTTTTCCACCATTGTTTTCTTGTGCCTCAGGGTTGGCTGAATTGTCCCACAGTCTGTAACACAGGCTCATTGCATAAGCACAATTCTTCATGTCTCAATTTTCCATCTTTAAAAAGGTGGTGTTTAACTCGTCTATTCAGGCTAAATATATGCACATGTATTATGTATGCAATATAATTTATTGGTCTTCACATTACCTTTACCATTTAGGAAAATACATCATATCCTACATTTCAACAAAAATATCACTTCATGCTGATGTTTGTCTTATAGTCCTCAATCAGCTCTCAGTTTTAAGCAATACATTGAAACTGATTTTCTCTAATGTTTTCTTGGGCAAGAGAATGATTTTGTACCAGCTTAAGTGTGACAAAGTGTTTGGCAAAGATTTTTTTTATAGCTGAGGTTTCTGGCAGTATTAATTAGAGCAAAATACAATGTGATAGGCAGGTTTTGTCAGTTTAAAATTCTTGACAGAACTCCCTCTGTCTCTCTTAAAAACCAAAAGGGAGATTTTGGTTCCATTGATATGCTTGAATTGTTACACTCTTTGAATGTTAGGCTTCATTAATATAATATATATATGCAAATTAAATAATCAGAAGTTTACTTAAGCAGATAACCAGATGTCTATGTGTGTGTTCTTCATGATATTGTTGTTTACAATGGTTTTCAATCTCAGCTTAAAATTTTCTGGTCAGATTTTCTATTATTGATACCTAAGTAATTTCTCAATTATCACAGTTGATAATTTCATGTTTCTATTTGACTGGAGCTGGTACTAAGCTATTAATTGGAAAAATGAGTATATTTTTAATTAAATATTTTCTCTCATCATCTGCTCCAGTGGCTTCCTAGATCCCAAACAAAGACACTTAATTATTGTTTCATTCTCTCTCTGGTCCTGTAAATGTTTTAATCAAATTCAGGCAACAAAAATCAGCAAGAAAAATTAAAAAAATCAGCCAGCATACATCTATAACCTACATCATTACTTTGGTTACTTTCTCCACCTGCAGCTTCTTCATGAAAATTTAGTTTTGCAGGTTTTTTTGAAACAGATGTCAAGATCTATTTTTTCTGTAAAATCGTTTTCTGGCCAACCTTGCTACCAAGTTACAGCTTCCAAAATTTACTTTTTTAAGTTGAAGTAATCTTCAACACTGTTTTATCCCAATGTCAGCAAAAAGAAATGTGAATTAATTATGAAATTAAGAAATGTGAGTTAATATGTTTTTCTAGAAAACCCTTTTTTTTTCATATGAAAAGACATGTTCTTAACCATGTATGGCTTGCTACCAGGGCCACCAAATGACTGACATGCAGAGTGTTAAGTAAGCTTTCTTCATGGCCTAAACGAAATGGTTAAAACAAAACTGTTAGACTGCATATGTAGATATAACATGAATTAGTCTAAACCAATTTTCTGTGCAAAGGCAGTGGAACTCAAATGACCAAAAATAGACTAACCCACTCTCCTTAATTAAGCATTCAAATAATAATTATTAACACTAGTTACTATAATATATTGTTACTTACATTAATTATAATTTATTGGTAATAAATACATAAATTATTATCTTCTTAAACATAGCTGATCTGCTAATTTGGCTTTGAATTTTTTGTATCCTGACCTTTTTTACAATTTCTGGATTTTCAAATCGTCATGTTATTTGTGTGCAGACTTTGGCTATTGTTCTCACTTTACCATGTGCTGTCCTTTCTCACCACTGTATAGTACATTTAATTGTATTCCATGAATGCCATTGCCAGAAGCCTCAACATGCATAGACCAAAGCTGGAATCATTAGCTCTGTGCTTGTTCCACACTTTTCAGTCTCTCAGGGCAGATTTATTTCTCTGTTTCTCCCGATAACTGCAGATTCAAAGAATAGGTAAGCTTTTGTATGTCAGTTCTTTTTTACTGCAAGTCACTCATTTCCTCCACCGCGCTTTTGGTTTTAAAAATGTGAACTAATAACTCAACTATAGAAACTGATGTTAGTACTGATTTTTCATGGTCTCAAACAAAAAAACTACTGTTTTCAACAGAGTATATTCTTTGTGATACTAAGAAACATGTGCATTTGCTTTCTGAGCTCTTAAATAGAAGGCCTGACCAAAATATTTATTTTTTATTCTGACCTTGGTTTGTATTTCTGAGTTTTATTTTTTTAAACCTCTCTTCTGTAGTGACAGACAGTAAATGAATGTGTCCAGGAACACCAGATCCTTGTTCTGACCTTTTTTAGAGGCTTACCAAGACATCCAGCTGGTTTCTGTGAATATCTTCAAAAGTAAACCCTGTACTACTGGTCCACTTGTCACTGTATGCTTGATGCATATTACAGTGAAAATCACAGCTACAAGCCTCTTCAATGCAGAAAAAGAGAACTGGTGTTCAGCTTGTAGTAGAGAATTTTCTTGAAAATATTTGCTGCAGCTCATACACAGTATTATCTATTCAACCCTTGTAACCTGGTCTTTATCACTGTTCAGTAGCACTCATGATCTCCTTCAGCTGGATTGCTCACTAGAACATCTCCTGGGAATAATACAGTGGAAAACCAAGGTAGAAACACACGCATTTTGCTTGAGGTGCTGAAGACAGTGTAAGCGCAGTGATAATTATTGCAGGATTGAAGCTTGCAGGAATGCCCCAAAGGGGCACAATAATCCTGCCACATTACAGTCTAGGAGCTACTTAATCACTGGTGTTTCTCCCACCCCTTAGACTGCCTTTGTTTAATGTACCTTCATGTTGTATTGACTATAAATCATAGATCCAAATCCTTTGCAGAGCTTTGAGGTACAAGTCTGTACCTTTCTATCTAGAACCAGGCTCTAGATTTGTGCCTAGTTATGCTTTTAATTTTTGAAACATAAATCTGCTCTATCTCTCTTGTTAGCAAAATACACCTCAGAGTAAAGCTCACATACAGAAATCTGCTCTTACTATTTCTCTCATACATGATAGGGTGAGTACATTGCAACTAGACATTTGGAATTCACCACAGATGTATTTAGGATTCAACAGGACTTACTAATTCTGTGCACTTTGTTTTTCAGGTGTAGATTTGACTTTACATATAGCCTTCTCTCAAACATCTGCATGAATTATTCCAACCCCATGTACCGCTTTGTTCAGCTGAGCAAAGAAAGGTGATAGGAAGATCTGCATCTGAATGCTTTGCTGCAAATCTTCAGTCAAGGATGGAAAGCACTGACTGAAAGATCCCATGCACATCTGAGGGGCAGACTGGCACCCTGATGGAGCATTGTCTTGCATTTTGTTGTTTTGCTCCAGAGAATTTATATGCTTTCCCTGAAGTAAGATTTTGTTAATTTACTGCCTATGTTACTTCAATGACTAAGAGTAAATTGGACTCCTGGTTGGGCTGCAATCTGAAATTCAATATTAAAGAGTCACAGTTGAGAATTTTTACCCTTCACAATGATCATTTCACTCTTCCTTCATCCCTCTACTTCATTTTTATTTTGCAGACAAGCTCCTTTAAATAGTACAAAGCCACTCTTGCAAAACATATTCTCTTTCCCAAATATGAGGGGCTTTCATCATCTTCCCTTAATATTTCATCAGCTTTCCCCAATATTAAGAGTAGTGCCCCCTAAGACAATGGACAACAGCAGTATGAGAAGCACCATTCTGAGACACAGAAGTGGTGCCACAGTGACCTTGAATGCCATCCCCACTAGGCCCTGCTTCCTTACCTTAACCAGTCAGGAATTCATCAAGTAGTTTTGTAGACCTGTCATGCTATTCGCTACTGCTAAGTAGTCTTCTGAAGTATGTCTGGAAGGACTACAAAGAGCAGTGAGATCTGAAGCCTGATTCATGAATTATTGGGTGGTAAGTTGAAAGAACTCCATGCTTCTAAAACTACATTGGCTTCTTAACAAAACCTTCCATAACTGTGCCGCGACAGCAGAAGTTATGTCCTCTCAGAAAAAAAACCCAAACAACAAACCAACAACAAAATACCAACGCATTTTTGGATGCATTTGTTGACTCTTTCTTCTTTCAATGTCTTTTTCCTTCAACTTTCCATGCAGAGTTGTCTAGGAGGTTTCTTTAGGCAAGGCAAATAATTTTTTCCAGAGTTAGTTCCCCACAATGATGTCAGATCTTCCATATAATTCCCTTCACTACTTTAAGGGAAAGAGCTGTACTGATTTCTGTTAAAAATACTAGGATTCTCCTGCTGCCATCTAAGCTCAGGAATTGAGTCCTTATGTATGTGAAAAAGTCCATGCTTTTATCTCACCACTGTTCCATCCTATGTGGTTTCACTCATCCCTATTCTTCTCTGAGTCCTTAACTTGTTGTCTTGGTCTCATTATTTTGTGCTTCAAGGCTTGATTGGCTTCCTTCAGCAAACATAGTCTGCTAAGAGGATGTTTCAGGAAAATGAAATGCAGCACTGCAGAAGCTTAAGATACCTGGGTTTTGGGATGCTATACAGATTGCTGTGTCCTGACCAGATGAAAAAGTTTTCTACAAAGCTGTGAGAATTTGAGAGAAAAGAGGAGAAGAGAAAAGAAGTGGCAGAAACCCTTTCTTAGACCTTTCCTTTTACATGCCTGCAGCATTGAGCCCATTGGAGACTAATTTCTCTGGAAAAAATCAGAAGCCGTAATAATTTAGTAATCAAGTATTAATTATAATTGAGAATTAGAAAGAAATATAGCAGAGAAGAAGTGGGTACAAGTTTGTCAGTAAGGGAAACCTGATGATTAACTTTTTTCACTGATCTCTCTCTCATTAGGTTCTTAGAAAGAATTCATTTGTTCCATTTACACAACTGTCCATCACAAGGAACTTCTGTACTAATAAATCCCAGCCTCTCAAAAAAGGTAAGATATATCTCTCATAGAAATAATACTTGAAGTGAGTTAAAGCAACAGGACATTAAAAAAAGGAAATTAAACCAAGGGAAAACTTTTAAAGTGTAAGAATAGCAACTCAGCATTGGAAGACTCACCATACGTCAGGGTAAAAATTAATAAAATGGTAAAGAATCTGTGGATTTTTTTTTCTGTCAGATTTACTTCAAGTAAACTTTCAAAATTATGCCAATACAAGTAACAATAGCAAACTATAATTTGTTTTGTTGTTAAAGCTGCTGTGTTGCAGTCAGTGCAATGAACATTATTTTAAGCTTCCTTTTGGTGCACAGTGTTTTTTACTCTGTGGTATGTGATTACAGGATCAAGGATTGCATATCTGTTTTTTTGTGTGTGTGTGTGCATGAAAACACATGAGCATGTGCAAGGGTTTGAAAAGGGAGGGGGGTACAGGGGGGTGCTGGCGGGTTCTTAGAGGGAGTGGGGAAAGGGTCCCCGTTTTTTGTATAAAAACTTATTTTTTCAGTTTTTTTCGCTTCCTTCCCCAACTCACTGCTGCTTTTCCCCGGGGCTGGCTCCGGGGATGTGCGGAGCCGACTCCAGGAGTGTGCGGGGCCAGCTCCCGGGAGCCCTCGGTGACGGGGTGGGGTTGCGGTGGGGGCTTCCCCCCCCTTGCGGCGCCTGCGGGCGGCGGGGGAGGGGGACCTCAGCACGCAGCCCCAGCCCAGCCGTGCGGGTGACGGCGGGGGCACACCAGGTCCCTCCCGGTGC
>VXBA01004710.1:72176-96585 GCA_013399895.1 Serilophus lunatus
CTTCCCCAGAATAACATCCCAGTTTGGGAGGAGGAATTTTCACTGTGTTGTGTTTTACAGAGACTCCAAGGGCTGGGAGTTAGCTTCCACCAGAGAGAGAAGAATAGGAAGCGGCTTTCCCTTCTCACTGCTTCTCTTTGGCCAGCTTGGCTGGTCTTTGAAAGCAGTTCCCTTATTCCTTTTTTTTCCTTTGTTTTCCTTTTTCGTGGTTTTTGTTAAGTGCTTTTCTGTGTTAAGACTGAAGTTCCCTTAAACTGTTTTTTTTCCCCCTCTTTGGTTGAGTTCCAGACAAATAAAGTTTCTCTGTTGTTAAATTCTGTTCATTCTTCTTGTCACTATTAAGAGTGTCCCCTAGTTAATATAGTGGTGCTAAACCACCACAGCATGTTGCTGAGGGTATAGTAGGCCCAAATGACCTCTCTAATAAACTTACGTTAAGTAACAAAACTACCATGGTCTTAACTGTAAAAGAGGCACCAAATTAACTCCTGTGTGAATTGTGCAATGGAAGTGGACAGTTATCTGAGTTCATCTGTCCCCAAAACAGAAATGGGAATGACATAATTTAAGTCTCATCTTTCTATGCCGTCATCTCTGGTTCTTAAGCTTCCACTTCCTGAGTTCCAGGTTACTATTTACAGCACAAACCCTCAAGTGTTCACATCTGTAAGTTCCCCAGATTTGAGCTTCCATACAGTAACTGCTAACATTCTGCTTCTAGAGACACTTTCCTCACATTCAGAGTCACGGAAGGGACCTTGGCAGGGACCTCTGTCCAACTCCCCTATTCAAGCAAGGTCCCCCAAAGCCAGTTGCCCAGGACCATGTCCAGACATCTTTTGATTATCTTTAGGGTTGGAAACTCCCAACCTCTCTGGCCAATCTGTGCCAGTGCTTGGTCACCTTCATAGTGAAAAAGTGTTTCCTGATGTTCAGAGGGAAACTCTTGAGTTTCAATTTGTGCCCATTGTCTCCAGTCCTGCCACTGGACACCACTGAAAAGAGTCTGTCTTTATCTTGTCTGAAGCCTTCCTTCATATATTTATATACGTTAATGAGATCCTCTCTGAGTCTTCTCTTCCCAAGCTGGAACAGTCCCATGTCTCTCAGCCTTTCCTTGTATAAGCAATGCTCCTGTCATTTAATAATTTTCATGGTATTTCACTTGACTGTCACCACTATCTCAATAGTCCTCTTGTGCTGAAAAGCCCAGAACTGGACCCAGGATGTGTCCAGATGCGATCTGATCAGATGTGTCTTCATCAGTGATGAGCAGTGGGGAAGGATCCACTTCCTTGAACTGCTGGCAACACTCCTAATGCAGCCCAGCATATTATTTGTCACCTTTGCTCAAGGGCACATTGCGAGATTACATTCCACTTGCTGTCCACCAGGACTCCCAGATCCCATCTGCACAGCTATTTTCCATCTAGTCAGCCTCCAGCATGTACTGGTGCATGCACTTCTGACCACAGGGCTGCATCCTCTTCCTCATCACAGTCCACACATTCATCCTATTACCTCATCCCACCCCTCAGCGTCTGCTCCTACATAGACCTCCTTCCTCCCCTTCACTCTCAGCCCTCACCCTTAGCCCACGTGTCTACTGTCTGCTGTTGCTCTGCAAATCCCTTTCTTTCTATTTTTAAATAGCTGATAATCCTTCCTCCCCCACCCCTGGACTCAAATTACTCTCCAGCATCCATTTGTCATTGATTCCACCTCCTTTTCTGACTTTCCCCACAGGGAAAACAAAAGCTGGCTCCAGGCTGCAGTTATCAAAAATCTGCTTAGATGTATTCAGAGGAAAGAAAAAGAGCAGCTGTCTGGGAAAAAAAAAAAAAAAGAAAGAAAAAAAAAGAAAAAGAAAAGCATGATAGCCTGCATTATACAAGCAGGCTTTTTTTTTTTAACTAATAATTATTGTCATCAAGGCAGAATTTGTGCAAAACTGACTGGAACTCTTTCAATTAGGAATGAATGCCAACACAAAGTTGGAACACTTGCAGATTTAATACAATTTTACTTCTTTTGTCCTGTATCTATTCCTACAGATAAGTACTAATGCACCAGGACAAAAGCAGGACACATTGCAGTATTTTTAACTAGCTTTTCTTTCAGTATGAAGCAAACCCTGTCAGTCTCTTATGTGGAGTTAGCAGATGTCCTGAATTACCTGCCAGTTTGCCAAATAAGCCTTTCTCTCTCATCCCTGTGATTCACTTCTTCTCCAGAACTCTACCCAAGAAATCTACACGAAATCACATAATTCCTGAAGGCAAGCCAAACAATTCCTAAAGTTTAGGATTCTTCAGTTTCATACATACCCCAAAAAATACAGATCCTTTTCATTCAGCTTCCATTTTGGTTTAAAACCAGGATGATTTTCCAGACAAAAGTGATCTCACTTGAGCCAATTGTCTCAGAAGTTTAAAATACAGAATTCAGAAAAAGTACATTGCATATGGTTGTGATTAGAAAAGAGCTTTTTCATAAAATTCTATTAAAACAAGCAATGTTGGGCACAGGACTGTCATCAATAAAACAGCCAAGGAGATTCTCCAGAAAACTAGCAAGTTGCTCAGAGCACTGCTGTCAGATCACAAGACTGTGAGTGAATTACATTATATAATGAAAGGGCTGTTTGAGTCTCTCTTTTTGTATGCTTTTCTCCTCTTGTGCAGGCCTAGGGAATTCAGAAGACAATGTGGAGAACAGAGGATCAGAACAGGAAGGAAAGGTTATGATGACTTGTAAATGTGTGAAGATTGAGTTCATAGCAAGCCTTCAGAGTGGAGTGAGAAAGAGTCAATGGCAGAAACGGCTGAGGGACAAGATATGCTCATAGTTGACAAATATATATGACTTAGGCACGTGTGGTGACTGAAACAAAAAAAGTAGGTAAAGTCAACAATGGATGATATGCAGATGAGGAAAAGGCAACAGAACTTGGAACAACTTGACAGAATAGAGAAAATAGTACAAAGGTTGGAGATCTGGCTGCAGAGGCACAAACAATTCCAGAAGAAAGACCAAACAGAAATTCATATATGTAACTTTCCCTGTGGAGATACTGAAAAAAACCCCGGATTGACTTTTACAGGAAGCTAAAGGTCCCACATTAGGTATGGAAAATACGTAAAGTGTTTTTGGAATATTTTCCTTCATTTATGCTTTTCCATCTTTATTTCAAGATTTTTATTGCAAATGGTTACAAGGTGTTCATTTGTATTCCATATTTTCATGTCTTCTTCCTTCATATAAACTTTGCTGAAATTAGATCCTTTAACTGCAAAAATACTGTTGCCTATTTGACATGAAGAAAATAGTTGTGGAAGTAAACTTGTTACACTATTTTATTCATCCTAAAGCAATAGGTAAATGAGATTTATTTTTTTTAATCAGTTTTGATTTCTAGATATTCCCCATATTCCTGAGATTTATTTAACCTCATATGATGGATGCAGACTTAGTTTTCCAGTAGGAATGCCTGTCATCAATCTGGATGATGCTGTCTTCATCTCCTACACTCTAGTTTTAAAATAGAAAATGTGATGATTGGGGAGAAGTAAACAATTCCAGTAATTGTAGTGTCATGCAATCTTGCATGACAAAATCAGTGCAAGTAACATCAAAAAAGATGCATAACTAGCACAATGACTGTACACATGACCATTTTAAAATCTGAAGGTTTGTGTGTGTTTGGTACTTGTGAAAAGTAGCACATTGACATTGTCTGACATCTTCCAGTTCTCCACAGAAGGCAGGAGCCAGAGTACAGGAGCCATAACAGTGACGTGATCCATTCTTGAATGCTGACTACCTGCTATTCCCATCTTGTGCATGAGAGCAGCTTCAAACTGAGGATATAAAGACACAGGTCTTTCATTTTCACCAATATCAGACTTCTGGGCCTCCTTAGCATAATATGGACACTTCCAGAGCTGCAGAATGGACCTGGTGATCTGAGTCCCATGCTTTAACAGAGCTTTCCAGTCTCTCGGAAGTAATAGCAGCAGAACTCTGGAATATACCAGCATCCCTTATGTATTCCTTCACTACCACAATAGTGCGCTTTGCTAGTGTGATGGTGGTTGAGGATAAATCCTGTGTACTTGATGGTACATGAACCTTGAGGGGTTTCTGCAACTGGACATGGACTTCCATATGTGTTGGTATACAATGTCAGTGTAATTCTTCTGGCAAAGGAAGGGACAAAGCTTCAGCCTTTCGAACATTTTTGCCCTCTGCCCTCTTGACTTGTGAGGAGACGTACTCTGACTCTTCTGAGAGAGAACTGCTTTGCTTGCTACAGGAATTATCCCAAAGACTGCTAATTAGAAGCCACCACTCCTTGTGGATGGCATACAGCCCAGGAGCTGAACTGCAGGAGTTAATCCTAAACACACCTGCAGCTTCTAAAGGCTTTGAAAACTAATCTGCTTCTCCCCTTTACAAAACAGTGTAAGGAAAAGGTAGTAAATTACATAAATAAGCAACAAATTGGGACAACATACCCTTTTTTAAGATGCTTCAGAAGAAGCATCTGAGCACAGCTGTTTTGAAACCCAGTTTTGGAAGAAATACTCAGCACATCTCTTTGCTGCCCACTACATTGTTTCACAATTAGAGTGTTCTGCTGAAGCACTGCTGACATATGTTTCATTTTTTCCCATTATTTCATTTCTATGAGGACAAATTTGAAATATTCGTTTGAACTTGAAGAGACTAACAGAGGAATGGATTTGGTATTTATCAATAAGCAGAAATGAGGGAATTGAGGGAATCCTGTGGCCTTTCATTCATCTGCCTCAACTCCATCAGTTGTGATTCAAGATGTCATAACTAGTAACTGAAAGAAATCTAAATTTGAATTTAATTAGTCAGAGATCCAAAAATATGAAGTAATGTAAGGGATCAAAAAAAAAAAAAGTGGATATATCTGGAAAGCTAATTTGACAAAATATTGAATAAATATTTAAAGCCTGGTCATAAAGTTTGATACTTGAGTACCAAACCACTTTAGGTTTTCTAAAGCCTTTTCAATGGTCTGTATTACTGTGAAAGATACTAGAATAGTCCTACTGGTTTGTTCATTGTTTAATTTATGCACACTGTGTGGTATGTCCTACTATAAAAAGTGTGGCTCTTTTTCAAGGCAATAGGGTGTCTCCTTGCTTTTTAGTGGCTGCCTTGCTCCAGATTGAGCGGAGGCCTCCGGAGAGGAGGAAATACTGCTTCTTTCAGAGCTACCCAGCACACAAAGCACAGGGAGACTTCTAGCTTATTGTGAAAGACCAACACCAGGGAGGTATGTGAAGGCTGGAGAGAATGAAGAGGGGAAGATGGGGAAGTTCTCTTGTCAGCAGCATAAGGTAGGCTCAGGCCAAGCAAAGAAGAGACACTCCTAGAAATGAAAGAATGGTTGCGCTTGGTGTGCTCAACCTGGGAAACTGCAGGAGAGGAACTGGATGGCAAAACACAGCCAGAAAGGCTACCTCAGCCCAGAGCGTCAGAGAAGGAACTGGGTTCTATGCCAAGTGACAAAACAGAATAGTGTTTAATATTTTTGTCCACTAATGAAATCTGACGTCAAAGTTCAGAGGAATTTGACTTTACCTTTTAGGTAATTCCTTTATGGGAATGCTTCTGCCTCAAATTGATAATTACAGATAATAGATGCCATTATAGATAATTTGCTTGCTGTTCCTAGCATGCATACTCACGAAACTGCATCTACATTATCAAAGTACGATAATAAGCTGAACAAAGTCAAAAGATTGAATAGATGTGAAAACCGAGCATGTTGTAAATATAAATAATGCCAGAGCTGCAGAGGTTTGATGTACTGCTGGCATTTTGTGCCTGGCCAGCTGTAATCGTAAAGGGAATATTTGTGCAGAAGTACTACATTCACAATACGAAATTAACTGAAAGCATTTGTCCTAAAAGATAAAATAGACTCCTTTTTTTTGCCAAAGTATCATGACGGACTATTGTGCCTCTGAGGAGCTGAGCACCCTGAATGGCAGGAAGAGAAGGCAGCCCAGTTGAGGTCAGAAAGTATTAGCTATTTTATGAATGGAGAGGATGGAAGGCGGGCAGCAGGGAAAGATGGTGCTATGAAAGAAACGACAGATTTGATACATGTACGTACTCATAGACAGAAAGAGGCTTGCATACACACTCCTTATGGAGTTTCCTTCACTGGAGATGTTAAAGAACTGGCTGGATACAATCCTGTGCCTTGTGCTCTAGGATAACCCTGCTTGAGCAGGGAGGATGGACCAGATGAACCACTGTGGTCCCTTCCAGTCTGAACCATTCTGTGATTCTGTGATTTGTGCCTGCTGGCTTGTGAATGTTGTATGAATAGTGGAGGTGTGACGGTGACATAATTTTTCCTATATGCTTGGAGGACAGTGTTCAATTGCTCATTGCCATTATTGATATTTCAATTAAGATTTCCTTTGAGAGCAGGATAACTTAGAAACCCTCACATTTATGGAGTACAAACAATCATCAAACGGGATGCTCCTAGAGACTGTCAGGAAACAAATTACTGCAGTAGTCCATCAAAACTGAAGCAATGTAATGAAAAAGCATACCTTTGCAAGCATTTCCCCCACTACAGTACAGCCAAAGAAGTATTTTTCTGTATCTTCTGACAGCATTGCTCTCTCTGTCACATAATTATTAGGGGGCAATGAAACTAGGAATAAAGAAATAAGAAGGAAAGCTATGTCTGACAGTAGCTCTTCCTTTTAGAATGTGAAATAAATTGTGATCTAACAGGACATTAGAAAATCATCTTCAGAATCTGCAGTAAACACTAATAAATATATTCCTACCTAAAGGGACTCAGGGCTCAATTTTTTTTAGTCACAATAGTGTCTTCTATCCTTTAACTATTTCTCTAAAAGGTCAAGGACATACTTTTTCTTGCTGTGCTACTGCTAAGGACACCAACAAGAAAACTGTATGTTCCAGTTTCTTTTTTCTTTTCTCTTTATGAAGATAGCAAACGCATGAAACATGTTAATTAAATATTTGGCATCAGACAACCTCTTAGAGAAAAAAGAGAACTTTGAACAAATTAGGCTCAACCTCTTTACAGGGACAAGGAATTTTCTCTTTTTTTTTTTTTTTTTTTACCTTGTTACTCACAAATAAAGCTGCAGAGCCATAGAAAGATTTCATTTGAAAGGGTCTCTAGAGGTCTCTAGCCCCACTCTACCTTTGAGCAGATCTAAATTAAAAGTTATATGAGGTTGCTTGAAGCCTTGCTCAGGTGACTTTTGAAAAATTCTGAGGGTGGTGACTGCAAGCCCTTTCTGGACAACCTGACTGTTGTAGGCTTGAGGTGGGATTTTTCCTAAGAGAAGGGGGGAGAGGAGGGAGTTTGGATTGTTTGCTTGTTTGCTTATTTGTAAAACCACTTTTTTTTAGAGACATAAAGCAAAGCCAAAGTCTGGGAACTCTGCAGAGCTTCCTTCCCGCCTTCACTCTCTGCATCCTGGGTCAGGGGCCAGGGAGCGGCGGCAGCAGAAAGACACAAAACTGGAATTGGCACTCCCGCGGCACCGGGCGAAGGGGGCTGCGTGTTCCACCGTGGAGCAACGTGGGGGCATACCGTGATCGCTGGCACTGGCAGCGCTCCGCTTCTCCAGCAGGAGCTACTGGCTTGTTGTGGCGGGCAGCACGGGGCGGTGGGCGGAGCCGCGCTGTGAGCACCGCTGCCAGAGCCCTGTGCACCTGCGGTCGGCAGCAGAGACGCAGCTGGCCGGTGGGCAGCGCGGGCGGTGCGCTCCCAGCGCTGCTCGGCTGCTCGGCTGCTGCGGCTGCCCTTGCTGTCCCTGCTCTGGGTTGGAGTGGGGGCGGCAGGCACTGCCGGCCCCACGCTGCCATGAAGGAGTGTGGCTCTGGCTGGTTCCCAGGCGGCCCTGGTCCTCATTGCTTGCGGTGGGTTCTGGCAGTGGCAATTGGAGTTGGCGGGAGTTGCGTGCCACAGCGTGGACTGCTTGCCAGCCCTCCCTTGCCGGCGGTGCCCCAGTGGGGTCCGTGTGGGTCCTGGCCGAGGTGGGCAGCTGGCAGGAGCCCAGCAGGAGTCCTGCAGCCCCACCCAAAGCGGCTGGAGCAGGCGGCCACACGGCAGCCACTCCAGATGCCCATGAGCGATCCTGCTGGCCCAAAGATCCCACCTGAGAGTCCCTGCGAACGGGGAGTGCTCCACAAGTGGCGGCAGTGGTCCCGAGAGTACACCCGTGGCCGGCAGCGATGGCAGCCGCTGGCCTTTGGGCCCCAAGAACATGTTGTTCTGGCAGGAGCTGCCATTTTGCCTAGAGTAAAAATCCCCAAAAGAAAGCAGAGTCCAACGCCACCAGCCAATCAAAAACCAGCCTAGCCGGGAAGAAGACACCAGATTCCCGTGGCTCCTCCAAGGCATAAAAGCCTGAACACAGAAGTCCCCGCTCTCTTTTGGCTCCCTCCTGCAGAGCTGCCCTCCTCTCGGTTCCCGGACCGCACAGCTTGCTTTCACTCACCTCCATTAGCACAGGCAGCAGCGTGGCGCCATTGGAGCCAACCCAACCAAACTGCAAGTGATAGTTTTCCCCTGTGGGTATTCCTGCGAGGGGGTGCTTTTCACCATCTTTGTCTTGCAAGAAGCTCTGAGGGCCAGAAGATTGCCATCACAGAAGCAGCTTCCCCTTCCTTCCCCTGCTTCTCGGCCGGCCAGCTGTCTTTGAAGAGCAGTTTGGTTTTATTTGGTTTTTGCATGACATTGTCAAGTGTTATATTGTGTATTTCGTTTAGTGTCTCGAGATCCCATAAAATTTTTAGTAAAACCCTAGACAACAAATCTGTTAGTTGCTGTTAAATCTGTTCAGTCTTTCATCACTGTTACGTGCCCCCTAGAGAGATAGTAGTCCAAACCACCACACTGACATTTACAAAGATACAGAAATATTTCCTTATTTACATGAAATGGAATGAATAATTGCACACTAACATCAGCCTCACCTCCCTGTTTTATTATCTTTCTGATTATTACTATTTACTTAACTAAGCATATTACTATTATGTGAAAAAAATTGCCAATTGAAACTGAAGTAATGTTTGTTTCTCTTTTAAACAGAATGAGGTGTATCTGTGTCTTAGGTCTTACAAGTGTTCATCTCTGCTTGGAAGAGAGTTTTCCTCATAGCAGCACAGGACCCAGGAATAGATGGGCACTTTTTAAACTGCCTCAGCTTTTCCAGGTTTTTTATCAGCCTAGATAGCTCCTTTTTTTGCTGATGGTCCTGATATGTCATCATTTGTCCTTACATTGTTCTTCATGTTCATTTATTTCTGGACAAGGGGAAAAGTCTTCAATCAGTTTCTTCCACTCCAGCTTATAAACAGAATACTTCTCCAATTGTCTGGAAAAATTTGATATTGTAATTTATTTTTTTTTCAATAACCTATCCTTCACTGTTGCTGGTTCCTCTGCACTGATTTTATAGGTATGATATTTGTCAACACCAAATACACAGAAGAGGTTACCATACACACATAACAGATAGCTTCTCTCCTGTTTATTTGTAGAGATTCAAATGCAACACTTGAACAGAGCTTCTATTTTCTGGAGGATCAAGACAGGTTTTTCTTCTGTCAGAAAATCCTTTGCAGCTGGAGCATTTAAATAGCTGAAATTTCCCCCCCTTTTCTGAGAGAAAGACTGGTGCCTGGAATGAGAAACACTCCTTCAGAGTGTGTCTGAGATCCTAATGGAAAGTTACCAGGTGTGTGCTGACCTGGTTGTGCCATGATTTGAGCAGAAGGGTTTACACGGCATACGACTATTTCCCTATCTTAAAAAAAATGAATCAAGCTTTAGCTGGGCATAGCCTGTCAAATTATCAATAAACCTCATTTTCATTACAAACGGAATTACCACACAGTGCTAGCTACCTCTGTGATTTTTTTTTTTTTTCAGGTAGGTCATTTTGAAAATACTTAATGATCCTGACACAGAGTGGACTGTAAATTGACAGGAAATCTTACCAGACACAATTTGG
This sequence comes from Serilophus lunatus, assembly GCA_013399895.1. Taxonomy (NCBI): domain Eukaryota; kingdom Metazoa; phylum Chordata; class Aves; order Passeriformes; family Eurylaimidae; genus Serilophus; species Serilophus lunatus. The sequence goes on from VXBA01004710.1 coordinate 82,238, forward strand.
AACAAGATGGCTTCTGAGACTGGAAGCCTGCAGGTCATTAGGCTGTGAATTCCAGGCACTCTTTATGATATCCATCATGTGCTAAATACCATGTTCTACCTGGGGGGCATATGATCTGTTGAGAAGTGTTAAAAGGACATCAGAGCTGGCAGCTGCAGGCACCTTAGAGAAAACGAAGTCAATAAAGCTGGCAATGTTTTATACCTATAAAAATCAGACTACTAATGGAAAAAGTTATGTGAAAATGCATGTTGTTGAAGCTAATGTTTTTTACTATGCTTAATCTGACTCCAAAATAATTGCTCGTTCAGTGAAGACTAGGGGGTTTTGTAATCTGTTGTCTATATGCCATGCAAAACCTGTTTATTGAAGGTCATTGTGTTCTCTTTTTTTTTTTTTCTTTAATTAAGAACCAATTATTCAATTTATGGATGTTTGCAATTCTTTTAGTTAAGAATTGCTATCAATGCATATTCTTTATTTTCAGACAAATGATCTTGACATGTTACCTTTGTCTCACATATTTGTCCCTCCATTCTCCGTTCTTGTGAGAGATGTGTTTCCTTTCTCATACTATGTCAACATTTAGATTGTAAACATGCTGATTCTGTTGGTGCATCAGGTTAGGAAACTACATGAAGTTTTCCTTTTCATTTTGACAGTTGTATAATTTTAGAAGAAGACATGAATGCTGTCCCAGCCACCTACATTTTGGCAGAAGTCCTGATGTCAAACTGGCATTCTGATTTGTGTCAAGATTGTTGTTTACTTTGCACCATATGGAGAAAATTCAAATAATTTCACTTTGTAGTCATTTGATAGTTCTTGCATATTTTGCAATACTGATTCAGTGCTGAAGAAAATGTCCAATTAACATTTTAAGGGGGAAATTATTTGAGTTCTATTATCTGTTCTTAACATAATCCCATTTTTCCTTTCCTCTTTTTGAATGTTATTTAAAATATTGTATATTTAAAAATCAAAGTATTCTTTTTATGTTCTGTAAATTACTAGAAAGACTATGAAAAACCATTGATCAGATCTGCTGAGAGTACATTTTTTCATGATGTATTTTACAAGTAAGCATTTCAACTGCCATCAGTTTTCAATGAGATCATGAGAAACAAGTAAAAAAGAAGAGTGCTCAATGCAGTACTCAATTTCACAGAATTTCAACGACAATTTTCATTTCTGACACATGCCTTATTAGAATGTTTCAAAAGAAAAAAAAATGCATAGGGTTGACGTATCAAAAAGATTTTTCTTTTTTAAAAAAAAAAGTTAATTCCACAGTGAAATCAAGCAAAGAGACCAGCTCTGAATAATAAAATGGACCTTTTAGGAAAATGCTTAAAATAATTTGGTTGTATGCATGTATTTGTATGTACAGAATTGTAGAATTCATGGGTCAAGTACTTGATGTCAAGCTTTGGTATTTTCTTACTTTAATAGTCTATGAAAACCTTCTGTAATACAAGAATTTCAGAGAAGGGCTTTACAGAATCAAGACAAATGGCCAGTTACGAGACACTTGCAGCTCAATTTTGTTCAGCCACCCTTTCATATTTTCTTGCTGGGAGAGTCATGGTCTAGTCTGATGCAATAATTATGTTAAACAAGCCTTAGAGTTCTTCTATTTTCCAGTGGCAATACTGATTCATAGGAATTGTTCCGATTGATGGGATCACTGAAACGAAATGCATGTCAGTCATAATTTATCCCTGCCACAACTTCTCTGAAGAGTTCATGGAACAAAATGAGGTCAAAAGCAGAAAATACAGAGCCAATAGCTTCCTTATATACAGTATCTAAAGGTGTTGCTTCTGTAGAGAACTGAGTTGTTGACTACTTGGGACAATTTGAATTTTTTATATGTTGCTGAGCATACAAGGTTCAAGTGAGGCAGAAAAAAAGCCAGGTTCACAGGTCGTTGTTAATATAACTATTTGAAAGGTTCATGCTTTACATTACACAATGCTTCTGTAAAGCAGACCTTGATGAAATATATTTAATAAAAAGACTTTTATTAGTACAAGCTGAAGGATGGTAAAAATAACAAAGCTGTCACTTTAGTAAGTGGACAGCAAAATACAGACTTCCTTTTTCTTGGCTTTGTAATCTCTGTTCCCCCTTCTGCCTCTCACTTTGTTTATGCTGAAGTGCCCAGTGTAATGCTACATAGCATGTCAGCCCCTCCTCTCATGGCTCTCCCTGCACTGAATCTTCCCAAATCAGATTTCTCAGCTCCTCCCACTGATGTCTAAAATATTGTAGGTCTAATTGTCTCAAGTCTAGAGAGGTTTCCGGAGTTTGGATGACACATAAACATTATTGTTAGTGATGTTAATTTCAGACAGCTGAACGACATCACACTACTTAGAAAGTCATACTGTCATCTTCCCTCAACAGGAAATCTTCATTCCCTTACTAGGAATCATAGAATCGTAGAGTATAGTTAGTTGGAAGGGACTCACGAGGATCATCCAAGTCCAGCTCCTGGCCCGCACAGGACAGCTCCAAGAGTCAGACCATGTGCCTGAGAGCTTTGTCCAAACACTTCTTGAACTCTGTCAGGCTTGGATCTGTGACCACTTCCCTGCACAGCCTGTTCCAATGCCCAACTAGGCCTTGGGTGAAAAACCTTTTCCTAATATGTGACCTAAACTTCCCCTGACACAACTTCAGGCCATTCCTGTGGGTTCTGTCACTGGTCACCAGAGAGAAGAGATCAGTGCCTGTCCCTCCTCTTCTTCTCACAAGGAAGTTGCAGACTGGAATGAGGTCTCCCCTCAGTCTCCTCTTCTTGCAGGCTGAACAGACCAAGTGACCTCAGACATTCCTCATAGGGCTTCCCCTCAAGGCCCTTCACTATCTTTGTTGCCTTCCTTTGAGTGTTCTCTAATAGATTAATATATTTCTTATATTGTAGTGCCCCAAACTGCACATGATTTTCAAGGTGAGCATACACCAGTGAAGAGCAGAGCAGGATAATCACCTCCCTGGACCAGCTGATGATACTTTGCCTGATGCCCTCTAGGACGTGGCTGGCCCTCCTGGCTGCCAGGGCACACTGGCTCAGGGAAGTCCTGAGTAACCTTGTGTAGTTTTGAAGCTAGTCCTGTTTAGAGTAGATTTAGCCTAGAGGACCTCCAGAAGTCCTTTTCCGCATGAATTTTTCTATAATTCTTACAGTACAAATTTAACCTGGAAGACAGGCACTCTCTATATATGTAATATTGACAACATCACCCAAAACAGCAATGTGGAGGGGGAGGATTGTTAAAAGGCTTTGGCAACTGCATAGGAATTGTACCAACTGTGCAGTTCTCTCATTTTAAGTTCAAATACAGTTTAAAGTTTATTTTGCCAATGCTATTGTGTTCCTGATATAGGCATAACAATATTAAGGTTTGCAATTAGGGAACTCCAAAAGGCTGATGCAAATCTTTGTAGCTGAGGTATTCAGAAACATTTACTAGTTTATAATTACTGATATAAGCAATATGTCTTTTGTCAAAGTATTTTCGGCAATGATGAAAAGCACATAAGCAAAAGAAAAGAGTTGAAGATTTGAAGTCAGTCAGCCCCTATGTACAGCAGTTGTTTAATGCAAAAAAACATATTGCTTCTCTAAAGCAGATGCTATGGGGAAAAAAAAAGAAAGCTAAAAGTATTTTTAGATGAGCTATAGAAGGGCACTAAAATTCTCTGTTTGAGGCAAAAATTATCCCCACAAATACAGCAATATCCTCTTAACATTGTGATCTTGTATAATTCATTGTAAATGTATGTGGAACCTTCCTTTTTCTTTTAGGAACACCTAAGGTTCGATGTGGCACTGATAAGTTATAGATTATCTTGTTGCTACTTGAATGCTAATTGTAGAGTACGTATTGGGCAGTAACTGTTTTTGTGGAGTTTACAATGCTCTACATTTTCTTCTCTCAAAATGATGGCAAGAGAACAGCAGAGAGAAATGTATTTTCTTCCTCTGGATTATTAAGGGGGAAGGGGAAGCTGGGAGACTGCAACACAGTGTGCCCTAAGAAACTGCTGGGAAACAAAGGGCTCTTTCTTACAGATGCAGAAGGTCAACAATGCTGTCTGGGCCTGGAAACCTGATTAGATCTGCCTGAGCAGGACTGGAAAGGACAGAGACAGGAGACAGTAGATAGAGAAAGACATGTTTACAGACCTTTCTGTTTAAAAGCTATTTTGCTGTAGTTGCTGCGGTACTAGCCTATCATCTACAAGTAGTGCAGGTGTTCAGATGAAGAAAATGATGCAAGCAGAAGCATGACAGAAGCCTGACCTGTTCACGTGTAGGTAAGAAACATTGCCAATGTGTTCCACCAGGTATCTCTGGAGTGCTGTGTAATGCCTTACTAGCAGGAAAATCCCATCTATATTGCACTCCACCATATCCATGGGAACATTTCAGCATACTGCTTTTTCCACAAATGAGGAAGTAACTAAATTCGTAAGCAGGAATGCAATATTTATGTGACCTCGCCTGTGTCCTCTCAGAAGCGTGTTCAACCCAGCTGGTAGGACAGAATTTATGACCTTTTTCTGATGGCATAAACTCTAGCTTTTAATCTGCCTACAATTTTTAAGTGAAATAAAGCCGACATCAGTTAACCCTATTCAGTACTGAACAAATCAAACATGCAATAGTTGTTCTTTGTATCTCCAAATTTTGTTTCCAATATACATATTACTGAAATTAGTTGTGTTTGAATTATTACTTGATAAATAATACATTTTTCTATGAAAGTAAGTGGAAAGAACAAAGAAACAGTTCATGGTTCCATTAGAAAGACATGTCACTAAATCTAGCTTTTTTCCTCACCTGTTCCCCAAGAGCAGTAAAAACTCCTAAATGACTGCAATGTCAAAGGTATTCTAAAATGGCATCTTTTGAGCAACTCCTGAGCTTGGAATTTCTCTGAGCATGGAATATGAAGCAACAGATCTCAGAATGCATCATAAAAACATTTTCTGCATCATAATCTGTCAAATCCACTTAGACTTCTGAAGAAGACTTCTCCAAGGTCTGACAGTATGGCTGATACAAAAATTCACAATCTATAGCAATCTAGATATCACAGAATAGCTGACTATGAGTGAGGTTTTGTCTGCTTCACGTGCTAGTCCAACATTAGATTGTGTTTGATCACAGATTGTTCAGATCACAACACCCTCTGGGCATATATCAGGCTCCGAATTTATGCCAGTATATTGATCTACTACTGACTATATTGCTTTGCACTATTTTGAAATATTCAGAAATGTAAAAAGTTTACAGTTTTATTATGAATATATAATTCTGCAGAGACAAGCATGTGGGCGCTTTCCTCAGAAAATATTGACAATTCTAACAGAGAGATGGACTCAATATTCCTTCAATCTAAAAAGAATCAGAATCACAGAATGGTTTGGGTTGGAAGGGGACTTGAAGATAATTTAGTTCCAACTCCCTTCCATGGGTAGGGACACCTTCAATTAGACCAGGCTGATCAAAGCCCCATCCAACCTGGCCTTGAACACGTCAGGGGTTGGAGCATCCACAATTTCCCTGGGCAACTTATTCTGGTGCCTCACCATCTCAGAGTAAAGAATTCTTTCTTAATACTTAATCCCTAATCTAAAGCTACCCTCTTTCAATTTGAACACATTCCCACTCCTTCTATCAATACATGCTCTTATAAATAGTCTGGCACCATCTTTTCTGTAAGTTCTCTTCAGGTACTTGAAGACCACAATTAGATGATCCTGAAGCCTTCTCTTTTCCAGGCTGAACAACCCCAATTCTCTTAGTCTTTCCTCATAGGAGAGGTGCTCCATCCCTCTGATCAATGTCCTTCCTGCATTGGGGACCTCAGAGCTGTGTGGAGTACTTGAAGTGAGGGCTTACTGGAATGTGAAAAATGATCTTTTGAGGGTAGTTTTGATGCAGCAAGTGTTACAAGTGTGAAAGAAGAGCTTCCACCTTTGTTCAAAAAAATCACTCAATGAATCTGTGGCATTGCTACGGTAGAGAAAAGAAAATCTAAAAAGAATGACACTTCAAAGAGTGAAATACCAATGCTCGTCATCTCTACTGGCTTACTGATACAGAAAAGGATTATTGATCAGAAATCAGCTGAAGCCATGAGCAAACTGAGTTGAGATAATTTTGTTCTCTCCTAGGATTTTATTTTGTTCTACAACCTTGGAAGCAACTATGTTTTTTCATCTTTAAAAACATTTTTCAGATTTAAATATGTGGTGGGTTAGTCTTGGTTAAACTCCAGCCCTGCTGCTAACTCCCTCCTCCACCACCCTCTCAGTGAGATAGAGAGAAAACAAGAAAAAAATCAAGAATGTGAAAACCCATGGGTGGCAATAAAGACAGGGTCATTGCTTTCAAATAACTGACACAGGCAAAACAGACTTGACAAGAATTAATTTATTGGTAATCTATTTTATAGATTTGAGTGATAAGAAACCAAAACCCAAGCGTTAAAACAATTTCTTTCCTACTCTCTTTCCTAAGAAGAACTTAATTTCTTTAGACTCCTCTACCCCACCCAGAGGCATAGGGAGATGTGAAATGGAGGGTTATAGTCAGTACATAGCAGTAGGCCTACTCTGTCCTTCCACCTCACTCTTTTTTCCTTGCTCTAGCTTGAGGTCCTTCATGGGCTGACATGCTCTGTTCCACTATGGAGCTCCTCCCTACTGCAACTCCTGCAGCCCTCCACTACCAACACTTTGACATCTACCTGCAATTCAAAACATCAAGGACATGGAGAGTACTTTTTAAAGAAACCAAGAGAGAATGGAGGGTAACTGAGGGGCAAATGGAAAGGAAACTCTCTGATGAACAGAAGCTCTCTGAAAATTGGAGTGGACATTTGTGTATCAGCCCTCTGACTGCATCCATCTGAAAGCAGTACCTTGCCAGTAAGTCCTGCATTTCTCAGAAGTTGACTGTATTGCTATGGCTTTCCTTCAAGTTTCCAGGGGAAGAAAAAGAGGTTTTGGATTCTTGGTACCCATTTGGCCATATTAATCAGGTAAAAGCTTACTCTGTGACCATTACTGGTGTAAGCACTGCTGCAGATACGAACAATGAAGAATTATTATGTCTATGGTTATGCCATAGCTTGCATTGCTGAGCCATGTGGCTCTGAAATAATGTAAACATCTACTTCTAATCCTGTTGGGAAATTGTACCCCTGTTTATAGCAGTTGCCTTCCATTCTATTGTTCTGCTGAAAAGCACGAGATGTGCCTTGTGGCTGCTGATTGTGCTTGGTCAATGGCTGCAGACCTGAGCTTCATAATGTCGTCCTAGAGAGACACGATTACTTTAGTACCACACAGCTCTGTGTCACTTTGAATTATGTTGATCTTGGAGTGGGAGCTACAGCCCAAGTTAGTTGCCTACCATTAAGTCAGAGACCATAAATAGGAGATCCACAAAGTTAGCTTGTCAGGGGGTCAGTCTATTACCCATGCTCTGGGATGGGCACAGGCTCTCTCTTCAATTTCCTGCTGTAGGACTGAAAATAAAATGAAAGAAAAATAATTTATGGGTTGTGACAGAGAATAACTAAGATGCAGTGACTGAACCGCTGAATAGCAAAGGTCCCTGGGTGTTCATAGAGCACTGGCTCCTCACAGAGTCCTTCTATTACCCTAAGAAAAGGGGAAGCAGGGAGGACAGAGAGGAGGGGAAGGGGAAGTGGAAGGGGAAGTCAGTCATACTCCGCCCCTCCTCTGCATAGCAATCAGGGCAGGAATGTGCCTGCCATCAAGAGTTAGCAGCTCTCCAGCCGAAAGACAATGCAAGCCTCCGCCCCCACACCTGTTGAGGAATTCTGTCCTTGGCTTAGTTGGGTTACCTTCTCCCTTCCTCAATATGCCAGCATCATGGTGGTAATAGAAAAATTTGTCAACAAGAAATCTAACCCATGAAAAACTCAAAAAACAACTGAGACAGTATTTTATCAACATTATTCTCATCCTCAATCCAAAGCAGAGCACTGTACCAGATATTAGGAAGAAAGTTAACTCCAGTCCAGCTGAAACTAGGATACTACAGGAAGAAAATCAAGGCACAAAATTGAAATGAAGCATTAGTAGCCTCCAGCTATTACTCTTTCAGCAAGATGCAGGAGAAAAAGCTGTGGGGCATCCATATTTGCAACTTAGACATGGTTTTGCAGTTCTCTATACATGATCTATTTCTCACTCATGTTTTTCAGCACATATACTCAGTATGATACTAATATTTCCCTCTGGTTCTTTGAAATACTTTCCTCATACATAATAGAATTTCATTTGCCATCTTTGGTGCTTAATCTTGATAGTGAACCTGTAGCTAATTAGTTGAGATTACAGGTCCTGTGATTTATCATGTATTTCCAAACAGTAACTCCCAATTTACACTGAGATCTATAGTATTTTTCAAGTGCATTGCCTTACATATAGCAATACTGGTTTTATTCTTCTTTTCATTATTTCAGTCTTGTGTCATTCAATTTTTGCAGTCCTGTTTTATGGTAATACATCTCAGCCTAGTCTCTTCAGTGTGCTTTATTGGCATGCACCTTTTTTTTTTAATCCAACATTGTTAATGAAAATATTGGAAAAGATCAGTATCAGGGTCGCTACTTAAAAAACTCCACCAATCACATTCTTTCAGCAGTACTTTTTGTATTCAACCCTCTGGTGAGCACCTTACTTGCCTTGCATTCTGTTACTCATTCAGATTTTTTTGAAACAGAATTCCTCAAGTGTGACATGCATCCATCTTTTATTTGGTACTTCTGAAAAAAAGACGTGGGGAAACATGCCAATGAACATGAAGTATAGACAGATGTCTGCCAGCCATTAAGTTGAAATCAGTTGTATAAATGAATAATCTTTGAAATCCTGTCAACGTTTTTCTAAATTACTTCTTTTCTTTTTTCCTGACTGATTTAATTCCATAGCCTAAATTCTATGTGATATTTTAAGATACTAACGGTGCTATCTTTTAATATAAAATTTCATATTCAGCATATAATGAGCACTTTTCTTGACATCATCATTCATGTAACAGATTGTTTATGTCACATCTAAACTGTCATCCACTTTTGCAGAATTCTCTGTCCAGAGTCTCACAGATAATTCTAGGAGTCTTTCACAAATAAGGGGTATACAGAAGAGATAGAGGCTAACAGCAACTATTGTCAATATTTCTTAAAAAATAGTTGGTAATTTTCATTCCTCAGAATTCTGATCTTCTTAACCTGCATATAATTTGTAGCTCCTTTAAAGCAGGAGACATGTTAACTTCAAAATTAAAAAAGATAAATGTTATTTTTTTTTCCTCAGGGAGGTGTAAATTGGTGAAAGAAAATATCTCAAAAGACAGTTCACAATCAACCTGTGCAACCTGCTGCTAAAAAAAAAAATAAAACCAAATCATTCTGTACTGAGATAAAGAGTTTGTTTAAATTCAAGGCAGCCATAAATCTATGAATTTATCTCTGCCCCTCCCTGATTGCCACTTCATGATATCAAAGTTTCTTACTCCACTAATTTTTGACAGCACTCTGAGCTGCTCAACCAAACAGAAATAATCCCTTGAGGTTTTTTCTGACTGCCCTATTTATCTCCCAGCTACCTGTGACAAACTCTTTAGACAGCTTAAAATTTTGAAATTACCTCCTAAAGGGTGAATGAAGCAGGGATTTGGATTCTTAGCTTTCTCACACTTCTTTTTCTAGTGGTTAGTATATTTCTAAAGCAATTAGCATCACTTGCAGAAGATAAAACATTTCAAAACCATGTCAAGATTTTTAAAAATATCTGGGAAAAGTAGGTTCACAGAGAATATATGCACACAGCCATATATTCCTTAGCATGTCAAGTGGCAGCACATCTCACCACCATCTCAGAATTGCAGCATATCCAATCCCCTTTCAGTAGGTACAATTTTTTTAGCATACAGTGAAAGCACTAAACAACTGAATTTTCTATTGAAGTTATTTTACCTGCCTTTAGGTCAGTTGGATTAATAAAAACACTATTTGTGGCTGAAAGATGTTCATACCCAAAGTCATCAGAGAGATGTCCCAGAGTTCTGTCTGCTGAAACAAAATGCTTGTTTGGTAGTATCGACTAAATACATGTCATTTAAATGGATTGAAATGCATTTAACTTCTAAGTATTGGCCTTATTTGTTCTAGCGGCATGGCTAAAGCCAATTTGAGATAATGTTCCTTCCAAAATGTAACCATTATATCCAGCATATTAAAGTTAATCTATTGTCATTGATTTTGGTTCTGTGCCCCACTGGTGAACACATAAGTCCCCATTTCAGAAAGTATGAGACAACTCTTTGGTGTCATTTAAAGAACTACTCTCAATCAAAAATTTTAACAGGGTATGTCAATATTACTTTTCTTTCCTTACCTCACAACTGCTATACTTGAGACTCAGTAAAACATATAAAGAAACCTATACATTTTTATGTTAGCCTTATAGATAAAGGGTACAGGAAGCTATTAATTAACAAAGAAGGGAAGAAAAGGATGTATTTTATTTTCTTGCAACTGCGCATCAATACAAAGTAAAATATTAATTTAACAGGTACTGAAGTGCACCTGCTTCATGTTTTTTGTATTCCTTCCTCAATACCCTTTGCTTATCTTCTCATCTATCCCATCTTGATCTCAGCTTCACTGTTGTGATCATGTGAAGCAGGTACCAAACAAACAGAAGAGAAAGAATTTTGTTCTGAGAAGCCATGAGCCGTTGCAGTAGGTAGAACTTTCAAAAATGGTTAGTGGTTACAAAATGCTAGCAGTTGCTTAGTAAGCCTACAATGCCTTCATTATACTACTAACAAACAGCACTGCAGAACTTGGGGGAGAAAAAATGGAAAATAGTGCTTTTCCTACTGTATTTTGGAAGCAAGTCTTTTTCATGTTTGTGAATAGGGAAGAAACCCAGGACTACAGCTGAGCACTGAGGAGAAAATAGCTGCTGCTCAAAACCCAAACTAGAATTCTTGGTATTGCATGTAGCTTCCCTGAGTAGCAGCACAGTTTCTTCTGTTTTTGTAGGCCAGATGGAATGGCTACATTTTTTAGGCAATTAAAAAAGTCATCTCACATTGATGTTTTTGACCATTCTGATAAGAAAAAAACTTGGAAAAAAACAATTGTGTTCTCTGGTTATTACAAATGATACTCATCTGTTACCAAACCCAGGAGAAGAAAAAATCCAGCCACTTCAGGTGGCTTCACGAGGGTTATCATTTTCAACACCAGTCTGAGTTCGCACATTCTCGCGTTCCCTATCTGTGTTTCCTAATGAGATAATCTGAAGAAGGGAGAACCACAGGCATGTCATTACTATAATCATTTATCAGTATATTCTGGAGACAGAGAAAAAAACATTTGTAAGCACAGGGCAAGACATTCCAGATGCTATGGTAAGAACTGAGTGATGACTTTCACATGGTAGAGTCCTTACTAGCTGGAGAATTGGTTTGCATGCTCAGGATTCTTAATACTGGAAGACATCCTGTCAGATGAAAAACTTACTCTGCTTCACATTATGGAAGAGAACAGCATCTTTTTCAAGGGTTCATATCCGTAATTTAGAGCAATCAAAACATGACTCTATCCCAGAGATGTACACTAAGAGAAACAAGAGTGGGGGCCGAGTGGGGGGTATGAAGCATGACAGACAAAGTTCTATATGTATCTGTACATGAGATGGACCAAGAGTGTGGCTATGACATTTATACTACCCAGCTGGAAGAACTAAATTGAATACTATTACCTAAATTAGACATGGGTTTTAAATTTGCTCAGTTTTATATTTGCATAGAAATGCTTTAATCTCTTCCAGAGAGGAACTAGGATGCCAGCTGTTTCCCAAAAAGCCTGTACTTAAGCGGGCTGACTGGCCAAATGAACAGTGTGGTCCTCTGACCTAAAAAATAGGCTACCTCTTCCTTATCTGCACCTTGCTTGGCTTTACAAGTGGCCTGTAGAGCGCTGGGTGTATTTGCAAGGCCACCTCTTGGCAGTCATCTAGGTACTTTTTTGAGGAGTTTAGTGACATTGACTGGCAACATTATTGCCTTTTTGCCAGACAGTAGAATCTTCTGTCCTGAGCCTGTTCCTACCCTGGGTGAAGTTATATATCCTTCTGGTGATGCCAACACTGCATAACACACTATTTAGCTGAGCATGGTTATCTTGTTTAGTACTGGAATGTCAATCGTGGTGCTGTCCTGCCTTTTCTAATGCCAGCTCTGAAATGGTTATCTTCCAGGTATTTTGGGCTTGGTTGGGCCTATAGTGGAATAGGAAGCTTTCAGCAGTTTTGGATAAGGGAAATCCCTCAATGTCTCAACTGGCTGCCTTTGCTGTTCGATGGAGATCATGGTGCATGCCATTTTCAGAAGCAGGGCGTGGGAATGCTTGCAATGTCTTTTGGAAACTCCAAAATGTGAAAGAGAATGGCAGAACAGAGTGTCATGATATGATGAATCATGCGTGACCTCCAAATACAGCAAGATGCTGAAGTATGCAACTGAGATTAAGGGGCTTTTATAACATGGAACGAGGTCCTGGTTTTTTAGGTTAGAGTTTGCTGAATTTGCCATTTCTCTCAGGCAGCTTCCCTGCATCTAGCTACAGGAATCCCTTAGATCTTTGTGTAACTCTATATAGAATTTATGTCATATGAATCAAATTGAAATAGCAAGAGGATTGTATTTTGGAAGCTATGTGGATCACTATGAATAAAAAGACTTCTGTACAATCAGTTCATATATCTTTATTAAAAATAATACTGTGTTTTAAGCAGCCAAGAAAAGACTTTTCTACAAAATACTAAATACATTTCAGATATTTGCTACTCTCTATCTCTGGAATCTATACTAGACTCTAGTCTTTCATATTCTAGATAGCTTTTAAGGAATAAGAATACAGTGATAGCTGCAAAATTAATAAGCAGGTAAATTGAGGCTTCCACTAATTATGATTCATTTTGATCTCATTTTAGATGTTCAGATCTTCAAAGTGAAAAGATACTGGCAGTTCTAGTATAAAAATTCTAGCCCCACTTCTAGCATTTTAAGGTAGCTATTAATTTCTTTGAATTTGAACACACCTTCAATGTCTAAAATCTAAGAAAAAGTTTGTTCAAAGGGACTGAGATATGCTCCTTTCAAGACAAAACAATGATTATAATGAAAATTGTACACAGTGAAAGTACCCACAGGCAAAATTAGGTCTACTTAGAAAATAAACAGTGCTCTACTAATGGCTGAGACAGTAAACTCCAGATGAACTATATTGCTAGGTGACTACAGCTTGGACATTCTAGTTTCAACCTTAGGCCATTCTTTGTAATGACATAGTCACATGGATGCTGCCATCAGGAGTTCTCTGATATGTAAAATTGTATTTATCAAGAAAAAGACCTTTCCAGTGAAAAATACTACTTCATCGGTTTCAGAAAAATTGCCATGAAAATTCTACAAATTTGATAAATCCATTAAATTAAAAAAAGATTTCCTTGGATTTCCTACATGGTGTGGTTTCCTAGCTGACTTTTATGGAAACAGGGCTCTACATTTCTAAAGGAAGATGTCCATATCAAATTTTGATTTTGACAGTCCCGAAGGTGTGTGATGCCTTCTTCTAGCCAACATTTCTACATTCTGCATTCTCGCTTCCTTGATGATGCCTGGGAATTCCCAGTGGCATTTGGGCTCAGAAGCAGGAAGCAGGTGCTTACTAAGGGCTTTGCTCCAGTATTTAAGGCTTAGGGCTTGTAGGGAGTGGGGTGACCTGGAGCATGGTGAACAGGAGCAGGCAAACAGGGTCACAGAGAGTCTGTCATGAGAGGCTGTCATAGAGAGGCAGTTATCGTGGCAGTTCGCACAGGCAGGGCAAGCAGGTGGGGCTGCAGGCACTGTCTAGGTAGGTGAGGTTGTTTTTTTTTTGTTTTTCTTTCTCCTTGGCTCTCTCCTCTCACCAGTAATGGTGAATAAACGATTAATGACTGTTAGTAAACAGAGCATGCTTGTTTGAACAGCATCTATATTGAGAGATGAGGGTGTGCAGACCTCTGACTGCTGGGGTTGCAGGGAATGCCTGAGCCTCCTGGTAGTTCTGGAGGGTAATGCAAAAAACATCTGTGTCCAGTGTGACCAGGTGAATGATCTGCTCTGTATGGTGGCAGAACTGAGGGAGGAAGTTGAAAGGCTGAGGAGCATTCTGGAAAGCAAAAGAGAGACTGGTGGAGTCATGCTGTCTCCCCTCTCAATAATGGTTCACAGGAGT
>VXBA01004710.1:96636-127943 GCA_013399895.1 Serilophus lunatus
GGCCCTGGAATTTGATAACCAGGTTGAGGATGGGATGATGATTGATGATGAGATAGTGATGTATGCTCAGACTGATGTTTCTGATGGTAGCTCTCCACCCCAGGAAACTCCCAGTTCTTCTTCATCAGTCAGACGGATCAGAACTGATAGTACTAAGAAGAAAAGGAGGGTAATTGTGATGGGTGACTCCCTTCTGAGAGGAACAGAAGGTCCCATATGTAGGCCGGATCCATCTCATAGGGAGGTATGCTGCCTCCCTGGAGCCCAGGTACACGATATTGCTAAGAGACTCCCGGAATTAATATGACCCTCAGATTATTATCCATTGCTGGTTATTCAGGCTGGCAGTGAACTTGATAAGAAAGGTACCAGGGTGATTAAGAAGGAGATTTAGGAAACGGGTCAGTTAATTGGCGGGGTAGGAGTGCAGGTGATTTTCTGCTCAGTTCCTCTAATAGCAGGAATGAGTACTGAAAGGAGAAAGAGAACCCATGCTGTTAATGAATGGCTTAAAGGATGGTGCCAACAAAAGAATTTTGGATTCTATAATCATGGGGAGACCTTTATGGCACCTGGGCTGCTAGACTTGGATGGGTTGCATCTAACTAAAAAGGGTAGGAGGATCTTAGCCCATGATCTTGCTGACCTCATTGAGAGGGCTTTAAAGTAGATCCGAAGGGGGAGGGGAGATAAGACTGAAGTAGGTGGGACTGCATCAAGAGTAAAGTCGGTATCCCAAGTGAAGTGCATGTACACTAATGCACGAAATATGGGCAATAAACAGGAGGGGCTTCAAGTACTGGTTCAGCAAGAGAATTATGATATTGTTGTTATTACAGAAACATGGTGGGATGACTCACATAACTGGAGTGCTGCCATGGATACCTACAAGCTCTTCAAGAGAGACAGGTGTGAGAGAAGGGGTGGAGGGGTGGCCCTCTATATTAGGGAGACTCTTGATGCTATGGAAGTTGAGACTGATGACAACTGGGTCGAGTGTCTATGAGTAAGAGCCAGAGGGGTTATCAACAAGTCTGGCATCCTGATTGGAGTCTAGTATAGACTGCCTGATCAGGAGAAAGAGATAAACCTATTGTTCTTTAAGCAGCTCAAGCTGTCTCGAGGACAGCTGCCCTTATCCTTTTAGGAGACTTTAATTTGCCACATATCTGCTGGGAACTTAAAACTGAGAAGAGGTAGTCCAGAAGGTTGGTAGAGTGCATTGAGGATTTGCTTTTTATTGCAGCTGGTAAGTGATCCAACCAGGGGTCAGGCTGTGCTCAACCTCCTGTTCACCAATAAATAGAGGCTGATAGGAGATGTTGTGGTCGGAGGCTGCCTGGGGTGCAGTGATCACAAGATAATAGAATTTTTGATAAATGGTGAGTCAAGGAAGGGCATGAACAGGATGTCCACACTGGACTTTTGGCAGGCAGACTTTGGATTATTCAAGGAATTAACTGGGAGGCTACCTTGGGAAATAGCCCTTAGAAATAAGGGAG
Organism: Serilophus lunatus; assembly: GCA_013399895.1. NCBI lineage: Eukaryota > Metazoa > Chordata > Aves > Passeriformes > Eurylaimidae > Serilophus > Serilophus lunatus. The sequence continues at coordinate 98,139 of VXBA01004710.1, forward strand.
TCCAGGAACCTGGACATACTTTAAGAATGAAATCTTGAAGACACAAAAGCAGGCCATCCTGATGTGCCTTAAAGTGAGCCGTAGGGGAAGAAGACCAGCCTGGATGGGCAAGGAGCTTCTGCAGGAGCTAAGAAAGAAAAAGAGGACGTATCACCTTTGGAGAAAGGGAGAGGTAAATCAGGTTATGTTCAAAGACATTGTTAGGTCATGTAGGAGGAAAATTAGAGAGGCAAAAGCCCAGCTGGGACTTAAACTGGCCACATCTGTGAAAGGACAATAAGAAGTCTTTCTATGAATATATTAGTGGTAAAAAGAAGGGTAATAATAACCTCCACTCCTTATTGGATGTGGAGGGAAATATAGTGACTACAGATGAGTGGAAGGCAGAGGTACTCAGTGCCTCTTTTGCCCCAGTTTTCAGTAGCATGTCAGATTGTCTACAGGACAAGTGGCCATCTGAACTGGTAGATGGGGTCAGGGTCCAATATAGTCCCCCTGTATTCCAGGAGGCAGAAGTTAGAGACTTACTGAATTGTTTGGATCCTTGTAAGTTTGGTGACTGGTCCCTAGCGGTGTAGTCCAGGGATCGGTGCTGGGCGCGGTTTTGTTTAATATCTTTATTGATGACCGTGATGACGGGATTGAGTCCTTCATTAGTAAGTTTGCAGATGACACCAAGCTCGGAGCGGGTGTCGATCTGTTGGAAGGTAGGAGGGCCCTGCAGAGGGATCTGGACAGATCCCTGCAGAGGGATCTGGATCTGCCAGAGATGGGCAGATTCCAATGGGATGAGATTTAACAAATCCAAGTGCTGGGTCTTACACCTTGGTTGCAATAACCCCATGGAGAGCTATAAGATGGGGTTGGAGTAGCTGCAGAGTGGGCAGACAGAGAGAGACTTGGAAGTGCTAGTGGATGGGAGACTTGACATGAGCCAACAGTGTGCCCAGAAGGCCAATGGCATCTTGGCCTGCATCAGGAATGGTGTGGCAAGCAGGACTAGGGAAGTTTTCCTTCCTTTGTACTCAGCACTGGTTAGGCCACACCTCGAATACTGTGTCCAGTTCTGGGCCCCTCAGTTTAAGAAAGATGTTGAGTTGCTGGAATGTGTCCAGAGAAGGGCAACAAGGATGGTGAAGGGGCTGGAGCACAAGCCCTGTGAGGAGCAGCTGAGGGAGCTGGAGTTGTTCAGCCTGAAGGAGACTCTGGGATGACCTTATTGCTGTCTATAACTACCTGAAAGGAGGTTGTAGTCAGGTGGGGGTCGATCTCTTGTTTCAGGCTTTCAGTGACAGGACAAGAGGACACAGTCTTAGGCTGCATCAGGGGAAGTTTAGGTTGGATATTAGGAGAAACCTTTTCACAGAGAGTGATTTCCCATTGGAATGGGCTTCCCAGGGAGGTGGTGGAATCATTGTCCCTGTGTTTAAGGATAGAATGGATGGTTGTACTGGTTGGGGGGGGGCTGGAATCGTGGAGGGATGGTCAAAGGGGGCTTGGGGGTGTTCCTCAGACTTTTTAGGAAAAAAGGGGGTAAGAAGAGCTCACCTACCTGCCTGACTTAAAATTATGCTTTCCTTAAAAAAGGCTGGGATGGGGGAGTGGCAGCGGTTTCTCGTTTCCCCCGGGGCCATCTCGGGACTGGCGGTGGTGGCTCCCTGGCCTCTTGGGAGTGTGAGACGGAGCGGGGACGGGACGGTCCTTGCTCCTGCCGTTTTCCAGGAGTGAGAGCCAGTGGCACGCAGCCTGGGGTGGGCAGTGGCCAGAGCCGATTCCCCAGGCCCGGCAGCAGCACGGGGCCAGAGCAGGGACAGCAGCGGGCTGCTCCCCCCATCCCCCCACCTCCACCATTCCAGGGGGAAGCCCGGGGCGGGCGGGGCAGTGTGCGGGATGCACATTCATTGCCCAGGTCCCTGGCACAGGCGTGGCAGCTCCGGACTGGCTCCAGCCGGGAACCTGAGCACAGCTGCCGCTTTTGGACAGCAATGGGGGGCCGGCCCTGGCACCATGTTGGCNGGAGTGAGAGCCAGTGGCACGCAGCCTGGGGTGGGCAGTGGCCAGAGCCGATTCCCCAGGCCCGGCAGCAGCACGGGGCCAGAGCAGGGACAGCAGCGGGCTGCTCCCCCCATCCCCCCACCTCCACCATTCCAGGGGGAAGCCCGGGGCGGGCGGGGCAGTGTGCGGGATGCACATTCATTGCCCAGGTCCCTGGCACAGGCGTGGCAGCTCCGGACTGGCTCCAGCCGGGAACCTGAGCACAGCTGCCGCTTTTGGACAGCAATGGGGGGCCGGCCCTGGCACCATGTTGGCACTGAGGCATCTCTAAGATGCCGCGGCTGTGAAAACAAAGATGGCATGGGGGACTGAAACTCGTGATTTCTTCGATGGGAAAACACGGGAACCAAGGCGGGGCCCAGCCCCGCTGGGCCAATGGAGAGGCAGCTTGGCCAGGAAGAGGGCAACGAGATCCACGCGAGAACGAGAAGGCTTAAAAGCTGAAGACAACAGCCCGCCCTCCTCTTTGGCTCTCAACCCAAGGGCAAGGACCGCAGCTGCACTCCTCCTCAGTCGCAGGCTTCACAACGTGATTGCACCCATTTCTCTCAGCACGAGAGCCATTTCCAGCTTGCAAGCAAGTAACCCCTTTGGGGAGGTGGTGGGAGGGAGTTGTTTTCGCTTCTTTTTGTGTTTTTCAGAGAACTTCAAAAGCTGGGGAGTCCTTCCAGCAGAGAGGGAGGGATACAGTTGGCTTTTTCTACCCTTCCCTACTGTTTCTTCAGCTAGCCAACTAGCTGAGGGAACAGTTCCCTTTTTTTGGTTTTTTTTTTTGTTTTTTTTTTCCCTTTTGTGTTTTTTTTTCCTCTGCGTGTCAAGTGTTCCTCTGTGTAATTTTGGGGTCCCTTTGGGGTATCCCACCTTCCCTCATTTAAACCCCCTGTAATAAACTGTTCACCTGCTGCAAACTCTATTCAGTTTTCCATCACCTTCATTGAACCTTCCCCCCAGACGATAAAAGTGGTCCTAAACCACCACAATGGTGAACTTATTGACATGGTTTAGATGGTTTAGATGATGGATTGCTGTTGTTAGGTTAGGTAAAAGGTTGGACTTGATGATCTCTACGGTCTTTTCCAACCTTGTTAATTCTGTGTGTAATGTTACTACAGAGACTATAAAGTTACTCTTGAACCTGAGTTCAGAAAATATTTCTTACTGACAAAAATTAAGATTTAAAATATTCCAGATTATTTGTATGTGTCATAAAGGTCCCATTATATAAGATTTACTGTTGTCACTGTCACAGATAAGTTAGGCACTGCTTTACAGCTCAGGGAGGTCAGAGCAGAGCAGTTGTTAAATGCATGACCCTAAGATACCTGTGCTATAATCATCTTCTAATGAACACTCCACTTTGTCAATTAATAAATAAGCTATTACGTTGCTAACATACCGTTGCCCTATGTATATCCTTGATAACAAAGGACATACTATGATGTTCAATAGCACTTGCCAATAATGAAAAAGTAACAGAATTAATCAGTAAATCATACCTGGACAAGTGTATTCATTGGAGTGCTCTTGAAATATGTTTTTGCCTACTCATGTTTCCTCTTTGTCTATTTTATTTAATTATGCATATGTTGCTTGGGCATTGCTCATTGAATCTTTGACAGATGGGTTTTGTTATACAAAGAATTCTTGGAAATTAAAGAAAGAATTTCTGAAGAGTTTCACAACTCCTTAACAGGCTTTACTGACTTGGTTTCATAATAGTTCTCACAGATTCAGCAGGAAAAGATACTGTTTATTTTATTGATGTGGAAACTATATTAAGCTTATGTATATGTACGATATATATATATATACTATATAAAGCTACGATGTTCAAGCTTTAATGACAAGTGCCAGGTATTTAAAAACCAAATGATTGTATTTTTCAAGACATTAAACACTCAGTGGTTTTCTTGGACTTCACTAATACCTAGTTGAATAAAAATGAGATCTCTTGGTGCAACTTTGGTCATCCATTCTTTATATATATGGATAACTCAATTTATAAAAGCCTTATCAGAGTCCGTGCTAGGAATAAGGCAGAGAAATTTCATAACTAATGAAGCTCCTAAATCCCATTGAAAATACTTAATTTAGCAGTCACAGTGAAAGCTTTAGAGGTTCAGCACTTCTGAAAAATCAAGTCAGGTGCATGTCTCATTCTTGCATGCAGCACTGATTTTCTTGTCAGGGTAGAGTCAATGACTTAAGTGAAGTTATGCTACTAGGAAATGTGTTTGCTATGAACTGAACTGTCTTAGTTGAAAGTGCTGTTCATTCCTACACGTTGTTGTCATATCACCAAGACTCAGCCTGTATTTGCCAGAGGAAAATCTTTAGTATTGATGAGAATATCTAGTAAAAGCAGCGTTTCTCATTGATACCATGGCTTCTACACAGAATATGCAATACTGCATAAACAAGTAATTCAGGTCCAACTTCACTCTTACTGTCTTTGCCTCCTTCACCTGAGTGGCACAGGGGGATGGGAATGGGCGTTGTGGTCAGTTCATCATACATTGTCTCTGCTGCTCCTTTTTCTTCACACTTTTCACCTGCTCCAGTGTGGGGTCCATCACACATGGTGCAGTCTTTCATAAACAGGCTGTTCCAACATGGATCCCCTGTGGGGTCACAAGCCAAGAAACCTTCCCCAGCATGGGTCTGCATGGGCTCCAGAGAGACAGCCTGCATGTGCAAGTAGACAGCCTGCCTCACCATCATCTTCATCATGGGCTGCAGAGGAATTTCTACTCTGGTGCCTGCAGCACCTCCTCCCCCTCCTTTTTAACTGACCTTGGTGTTGCAAGGCTGTTACTTTCACACATTCTCAGTCCTCTCTCTGGATAAAGTTGTGCAACTTTCTTTTCCCACTTTATAAAATATGTTATCCCAGAAGTGATACCATTGTTGCTGATGGACTCAGCTTTGGCCATCAGTGAGTCTGTCTTGGAGTCATCTGTCATTGGTTCTGTTGGACATGGGGAAAGCTTCTGGCAGCTTCTCACAGAATTACAGAGTAATTTAGATTGAAAAAAAACCCTAAAGATCGTCAAGTCCAACCTGTAACCCAGCATTGCCAAGTTCACCTATAAACCATGTCCCTAAGCACCATATCTACATGTGTTTTAAATACCTTCTGGGACAGTGACTCAACACTTCCCTTGGCATCCTGTTCCAACACATGAAAACCATTTTGGTGAAGAATTTTTTCTTAATATCCAATATAAACCTCCTCTGACACAACTTGAGAACATTTCCTCTTGTCTTACTGCTTGTTACTTGGTGAAAGAAACAAAGACCCCTTTCGCTACAATCTCCTTTCAGGTAGTTGTAGAGCGCGATAAATTATTCTCTGAGCCTCCTTTTTCTAGACTAAGCCATCCCTCAGTCCCCACACCACCAAAACCTATCCCCATAATAGAGTCAAGAAAGAGTCAGTTGTGCTGTACATGTTAATTGCACACGTATTTGGTACTGTTGAAAATCATCTATGCCACACTGGTTTAATATTAGTAGTTCTAGTAGAACATTTAAAATCAGATTAAAAGATTAGCTGTGTACTCTAAAGATATATCAAACCTTGTTGATACATGTTAGGAATCACAGCTTCATATATTCTTTCAGAAATGCCAATTTGTTAACTGAAGTATAATATAACATATGCTGTACTTCCAGAGGGATGAATTCCATCATCTTGGGATTTGGGATCTTGGGATCATTCCTATCTCAGAATTTTCATAGAACTGGCAGATGCATTTTTAAAAATCATCAAGGGTTTCTGTGATAGTTCCTCCATATTTATTCTCTACACATTTATTAATAACTTTGCTTGTGATATGTTTCTCTATAATATTAGTGATGTATGTGATTCAGCACTCCAAAATGTTCTTGAGAAACTTAATATGAGATCATATTTTTTGAAAAATATCTGTCGCTGTCAACATCTTTTTATGTGAAACCCCTAGAGGTTATAAAACTGTATTCACTTCTCCTGAATTGAGGTTATTTTCTGAAGTAAGGTTATTCTCTGATGCATTCTAATTGTGCTTAGGAACTAGATACATGTCTAACTAGTAGAAACTAAAATTTGTGGAATTTTACAGCTTTAGAGGCAGTGGCTAGGAAATCATTACCAGGATGAAGAGTGCAGGACTGCTCTTTTTTATCTACAGAAGATCAAAGGAAGACACATAAATAAAGGCTGATTCTGAAAATGTGGCTGATACTTTTATTTCAGCTATAATCAGCCATTGACCACAATACAAAAGTTCCAGGTGGATCTCTACATTCATTTATAGTTTCACATTCTCAGTGTTTTTCCAGACAAATCTGATAGAAGACTTCAGGATACAAAGGCAAATATACTTCATTAGGTTTTGAGACATGAAGCAATCAAAGAGCATTTTTAAGTTTCTATGGAAAAAGAGAGGAAAAATGGGCTTAGCTGATAGCATTTGTTCGAACTACGTGCTGAAAAAAAAATGTTTAGGAGTTCCAAACTCCAGACGGTGTAAATGGGAGCAAGGGTGCAGATGGGAAAAAAAAAGCTGTCAAGGATCTTTCATTCTTCCCCCTGGATTCTATAGGGCATACTGTCTTTGTGAATGAGACATTAGTAATTTCTTTAACAGCTTTGAGTACTAAGATAGATAGTCTTTACTACTTATAAAGTCTGCTTCTGTTTACTCCAAATTGTCTTCATAATTAGCAGTTTCTTTTATTATTGCTTGTTTTTATGGGAAAATTATAAAAGGGAAGAGTGGATTCAGGTTTTTTCATTAATAGTTGTGGATATATACTGTGTCTCCATATCATAGAGATCAAGTAGAACTAAACACTACAGTGCATACTTGTAGCACTAAAATATGTATTTTTCCTTCAAAAATCTCTGAATTAACTAGTTTTTCCCTTGTCTTTTTGCTAGCAAAATCAATGGAGTTTTTTTCATGACATTTCTTATTTAAAATTTAAGTAATCCCCCATGTTTTATCCAGCATTGCATAACCAGACATGTCTGAGTAATTCTACAATGGGAGGAAAATTACAGGGAATGGTTGGGCTAGATGCATTTTTTTACTCCGTTGTTATACAAAGAAGATATTAAATGACCATCCTATTCAGAGATATATTAGGCCTATACATGTGAATAATTGTTCAATTTTTATTGTACCTGCGTTCATATGGTCCTTGAACAAATTCATTACTTGAGAGGAAAAGAATCTTTTAAATAATATTTCTGGAGCACATGTATAAAAATCTTTCCTCTTCCTCTGTTTTAGTGGTTGTTGTTTTTCTTGGCCTGTGTTTGCCTGTGAAAAAAAATCTGTCATTTCCCGATGAGCGTGGGATTCAAAGTGACAGAACAGAGTTAGACAAGTCAGGTAGCAGCAAAAACCCAGAATTTTGCCATATCTCTTCTAGCTGTGCCTAGAGTTGGAAAAAAGTTTTTTTAAAAAACAAAATCAAGTTCCTGCATTTTTATTTTGTGTGGGAACTGGATTTATCTGCAATGTTTCTCTGTAACAACAATGTGCTTCCATGCTTAATATTATTTAGGTTTCATTGATTTAGACTATTAGACTTTTGAGTAACCCTTTGTTCTCTGTAGTATCTTGTATTCTAACGTTCTATTACCTGTTAAAATGTTAATCAATAGGACACAAGAGGAGAGAATGATCACATGATAGACAAGGTCCAGGCAAGAATCAGTGTTCACTTCAGCTGCTTTCCTTTAGCTGCCCTTAGAAACGCACCCCTCTTATGCTGTAGGAGGCTTTAAAGGCTTCTGGGCTTACAGAGGGAGTGACTTCCTACAAGGTGTAGAGAGGTCACCATACCCAAAGTAAACTCACCACACCCCTTCTGTGCTTCTGTAACCGGTATTTGTAATGCTTTAAAAAAACCCCACACTTGTTATTATGAAAAGGTGCTGAATTAACCAACACACCTGTGACAAAAGGACTCATGAGACAGTAGAGTCATAGCTTTCCATGCTGCAGAAAAGTCTGCTGAGGACAGTATGTCTGACATACTGCTTTTGTCCTCAGCACAAGCCAAGATGGTAACAAATATAAGAAGCCATTACTTTGACATACAGTCTTTAAATAGTCAGAGTACCAAGAATCTCATGCTGCTTGGTGTATTTTAGGTGGATCACAGCCTGGAACTATTATGTTATATACTTGAGCAGATGAATTATTAGCAGTTTAATTTATCAGTCTCAAATGCAGTTCAATTATCCTTTTTAGTTATTTCTACATTGTTCATAAAAATAATTTTGGGAAAAAAAAAGATGTTTTACACTTTAAACTAAAAAAAAGCTGCTCCATGTAACAGGTGGAAATCTATGTAATTGTTAACTAATTGTATACCATTTTTCCATGGACAAGCCCCAGTGTAGATTCAGTAACACCATTGTGAATAATGGACATAATGCATGCAACACCTACTTTCTTGACATAAAGCTACATGGTACAACAATTTCCTCTCTCATTCTCTTTCTTTTCACCTAAGTACTAATTTTTGAACAGCATGAGAGACATTGCCTTTATGTGGATTTTCATGGAGCTGATGTTCACATCGACAAGCAGAGGTTACCCTCCTTGGCTAGAGGCTTCAGGATAATAAATATAAAAATGACAAACCAAAAGTGACACATCCAATGTATGGAAATTAAGCTTTTCCTTGGGGCTTTGCCAGCTTAAAAATCTTGCCATTTCAGGTTTCTTTAACCTTCTTTCTTTTTCTTTAACTACAGTACACAGAATTTTTGGTTTGTTTTTAATTTCACTGTTCTTTTTTTCTAGGTCATGCATTTCATTATTTCCTAGCATTTTAGCTCATTTCTTACTGCTTTGATTATGTAAGGAAGTAAGACTGGTAAGACCCACATATCAAGGGCAGAACTGAAATCACTCCTCCTCTGGTTGTAAAAAGAGGATTCCCCTTGTCAAAATGCTTGTGGCTCTTGTAGTGTCTACTTTCATCTCGGCTCTAACACAAGGACAAAGTGAATCATATTATAGAAGAGCAACAAAATTAATTAGTTGAGCTGAGGTTACGTGACTTTTACCAGAAGTATAGCCCGAAGTAAAATAAAGTTCAGAAATTACTGGAACACACTGACTCTAAAAGAGACAAAGCAGACAAGAAGAAAAACAACAGTGTCATCCAAATGAATACTTTGAAGACCACAGGAGAAATGTATGTGTGGATCTTCCAGGCTCTCAATCTATTTGAACATGTGGACCAGAAGCCTGAGTTGTCATGGGAACAGAAGGAGGAACATGGCTGTGTCAAAATGGTGTTCACTACTGCAGTATTCCTACAAAGAGAGTCCTAGAGGTGCCACAGCAGGTTCTCTACAATATTCAGTGATATTAAAGATTATCTGTCCTGTTTATACCAAACTTGTACTTCAGTTGCATTATTATGGCAGCATGCACTTGTTCTGGGCAGGTAAAGGGCAGATGCTGGTCTACATGCAGCAATAACAATGATGAGGCAGACATGTCTCTAAACCAGCCTAGCTGTAGTGCAGAAGCTTGCCATACTCCTTCATGGCACCTCCAGTCAGTCTGACATAAACAGGAATCCGGCTCTTGCACGCAGAACGGATTTCAGAAGTGTCTTTCTGCCTGCTGTGGCCACCACACTGGTTGTTCTGGTTGGGTTGGAAGACAACATCTATAAAGAGACTTTTGAGTCTCTTCATCTCAAGCAAAATCTGTACACAACAAATGCTGGCCACAAGTCTCAATCTGCACACAACTTTTATGCAGCTATTGTTGGTTATTTAACATGTCAGATAATTAGATCTTTGTATATACTCTGAAGTACATGGGATACACCTTTCCTCATACCAAGAACAGCTGGAAAAAGTTGTTTACTGAGCTTATGTGTGTGAACAGAACAAGTTATGTTTAGAAAATGATTAGACTCTGTTTTACTGATTTGTCTTCCATGAAGAAGCAGACGTTGAATTTGACAGCCATTTATTAGTTACCTGAATAGCAGCCTCTAATTATCCCCGAGATGTGAGTGCACATATAAAACATTACAGCTACACTCTCCATCTTTCTGCTTCAAAACACCATGAGTTCTGTAATGTCTAGAATACAGTCAGGAAACTCACCTCATCACAGCCTAGGTGGGTAATGCTGCTACTGTTATATTTCATGCAAGATTAAGGAATTTGAGCCCTCTTACAAAAATATGTGCTTTAAGTGCTCGTAACTGGTGAAACTCTCAGCAACCCGGGGAGGGAAAACAACCCAAAGAATTGAACTACATTTTCCTTTGAGGAGTGGCCTTTCCAGTTAAGTACTGAATTATAATCCAGAAGAGCATGTGGAAATTTATACTCTTTGTCCTATTAAATACTTTTTCTAAAGAGAAGGCTAGTACCTTACGTTGATGTGAGCAATAAATCTCACAAACATTAGTTTAAAATTATACTGTTATTTTGTAACAGATGGAGATACAGCTAAAATACTTTGAGAGCAAAGCCAGCCTGAAGATGTTGTAAAAGTTGGTTACTAAATTACATGGTTGTATACAATGAAAAAAGTATTTTTTCTTCTAGCCTATCTCCACTCACTGTGAAGAATAATCATTAATCTTATGTGGTATGAACTACTGCAATGCTAATGATTTAGAATATTAGCTTGAAACTGTTTCTCTTTTCAGTAGAGCCATTTTAGGCTGCACTGTCCTTCCTCCGGCCTTCCACATTGCTTCTCATTTTTGCTTCTTATCTCTGCTTATATTCCTACAATTCAGGGCTAGTGATGTGTTTTGATTATGGTCCTTCATGAAATGTTCATCACATAACGGCCTTAACAAAAAAAGTAAAACAAACAGCAGAACTAACCAGGGTTTTTATCTAAGATTGCAACAAACTCAGAGAAAAAACTAAGTGGTAAGCAAAAATGTTATAGGATTTTCATGACATTGCATAAGTTATTAAACCAAACCATATTTTATTTCAGGGTTATCTTGATTTTTAAATACTGGAAAAAATACAATAAGCCAATTCTAAAATGAGTTGTTTTATAAAGCTAGAGGGTTCTTTGTTGCTAAAATTAGAATAGAACCCTGAAGACATAAAGGGAAAGCATTTTAAGAAGCAGGTAAGAGATGAAGGCTTTAATGTAAATGCATCAAGCTGCCCTCCAGGAAGGCAGGTTAATGAAATTGTACTGATTTTCTGTAACAGTGAAGAATGTCACTGTACATTACTTCTCTGACTGAGATAGTCCCTGTAACGCTTTTCTGCAGTAATTTGCTTTGGAAGAGACAGAGCTTTGATTTTTATCTTGAGACAATGTAGCACATACAGTTCAACTCTTTTTAATTGCTTGGTTCCATGCCACATGCCATACTGCAATGACATAATCCAATAAAAAATATATAGTTAATTATTTGTTTATGTATCTAATATTACATAGAATTTTATTAGACTTCATGCTTATCATCCAAATATTATGTCATGACTAAAATGTATTATTTCAGATACACAATGCTGGTCCTAATTAACATAGTATTTGTCCAATGAAGATACACACATCTTTGTGCAATTTATCTAAAGGAAAATACTGTTTTCACTCAGTTTTAAAACTGGGAGAATAAAAAAAAAAATGTTTTCTTCTAAGTGCTTTAAATCTCCTTACCCATGAACTGAAGGTGCTACAAACAGGAGATGTTTAAGCCATAACTACTAATTGCAAAAGCCTTTTAAAATAAGTTGAATAAAGAGGCTGTAGAAATATTGTTGTTAGACACGTTAAATTATATCAATTATATATATATTAGCCATTACTGAATGAGCACAAGGCTCTTTCTTGTTAATTTGACAATGTTCCTTTTTTAAATGTGTGTCTGGACTTGATAAATAACCTGGTAAGTTTAGCACAGCCAGAGCTTCAGGACTCTTCACACCCATTTGTAGATCAATTTGTGTTTCCAGGGAGCCCGTGACACTTTCTAGCTCAGCTACAGCCTCAGCTACATGCACTGTTGGCTCTGTATGCCTGCCCCAAGGGAAGAGATTAAGGCGAAGCAAAGAAAAGAAAGAAAAGTACCTACTGAAGCAAATGGACATTTGGCATAGTGGAGGCCAAGAAGATATTGGATGGATCAGGAGAGGAATTGGGAGTATCCCAAACCTCCCCAGCTCAGAGGGCAAGGGTAGAAGGAAGAGCAAGAATTCACTGGAATTAAGACTGAGGGTGTTTATGAGGGAAGTTAATGGTATGGAAGAGAGTCTGGGACCTCAACTGGGTTCAGCACCCTCTTCATCAAGCTGCCCTACTCGCACAGCTGGGTGGAGGAGTGAGTCGAGTGGAATCCCAAGCTGGAGACTACTCCAGGGGCTGCAGTAATGGAGCAGATTGCTGTTAAGCACATCACCCATTGCTTCACCTCTGCTAAGTCTGCAGATGTGCAACAATTCTGCAGCATCAGCTGGGTCCCTCTGGGTTCATGAGGGGTGTTTCAAATGAAAACAGGCAGCACATGAATTCTTACACTGCCATAAATGAAGAGCTATTCTCAGCATTTTCACTAATACCTTAATCTCTATAATCAAACTCCCAAACTGTAAAAAAGGGCCAAACTTTGGCTTCAGATGAAAACCTAGTTTCACAGGCACAGCCGATGCACAATTAAAGGCTGGTTAATCTGTCAAGCACTGTGAACAACTTTAGTCCTAGGTCTAAGATTCCCACTGAAGTCCTTTGGATTTTAACACTAAAATGAAGTTAGAATAAAAGCTAATGTCTTGCATTCATTTAGATATGAATTCCTATACAAGATTCAAAATTCTTATTAACATAGGACTTGTAAAAACCTATTTTTTTAGTATAATAATTTAATATTATGCTTATTAATATAGTTGCAAGTAAAAAGATACAGCACTTTACAGATTTTGTATGTTGATACATATTTGTATTAAGGGATGTAGAAATTAGTATATTAGTATACTATATTGCATACAGTAAGGACCCGGAAGTTTACTCATTGTGTAAATAATGGACACAAAAATAATTTTGGAGGATCAGATCTTTACTGACCATAGGATTTTGCCTAAATAATTCTCAATTTAAGAAGTAAAAAGAAGCTACTAACTGAATAATATAGAATTAAAGGAAAAAGTAATCTGAGATTATTGTAAAGACAGAGAGAAGATAAGCATTGAAGGAAATAAAACTAAACTATTTCGAAGTTCAACTAAGAATAGTTATAAGGCTTGCATTTAAAAAAAAAATTAGATATTTTAATTATATTTTCATCTTAAATGCAAGGGTTAAAACTGAGAGGCATGAAAATAGACACAGTGATATTGTTCATAGCATAGGTTATTAAGCAGAAAAAGAAAAAAACCCAACAAAACAAACAAAACCCTTTAAGAAATTCAATGAGCTCAATTTGAAATTTGTGGAAATTTTTCCAAAATATATTAAAGGAATATTTGAAGTCCTGATGTTACAGGAGAATTTTAGCATGTACTGTGTATTAACATAGTCCCCCTTCTATCTGTGCTGAAATTTCTAGCCTTCTCCAAGACCTGGACAAAGAATTGAGGAGTAACATTTCCTTAAATGTTCATGATTATCACTGTTATTGGTTCCTTTTGCACAACAGCAAGCCCAAGAAACCTCAGTCTGAACTGTCATTAATGTGCTGGTCTTGCATTGAAGTTAAAAGTATAGGTTTCATAACCTTTGAAAAAATCTCACTGTCCAAAGAGTCACACCCCTCATCACTATTCTGTCTACTTTATGTCTCTTACGTGGACATCCACATTAATTTATAAAGGCTCTTTGTCAGATTTTTCAGAAACAGATTTTTAAGAGCCATTTTGAAAGTGCCTGACAGATGCCGAGATTTTTTTGTTTGGTTTGGTTTTTCAACTGAAATAACGAAAGCAAAAATGCATTTGTCACTGCTCTATAGAAAAGTTAACACCAGTACCTACCCCCAAGCCATGCTTCTCCTTACTGCTCTGCAGCATAACAGATTTATGTTGCATACAAGAACAAATTTTGTTCTTCATGAAAATTAAACATAACTGTGCAAGAAAGCATCATAGTAAAACAAACCTAAAAATTTACAAGTAGGAAAAGAAACAATTGAGAAAAAAAAACAGGTACATGCTCATAAAAATACTACATTTTTGTATAGTCTCTTAAATGTGGGTACGTAAATAAACTTCAGGTGTTATGCCCTTATTTTTATGTCCATTTTAAATATATTCTGCTTGGACACCATCAGCCAGAAATGTGCTCAATCTGTTTCAAGATTTTTGGATACTGCTGTGATTGATACTGCTGACATAGTCTAAAAAAAAGCCCATTTTTCATTTTTTGGCTATTTACCACTGGCAATTGACAGCACTTTGAACCAGCTCCAAAATCTGTTAAATCCATGAATAATCCATGTCCTTGCTCAGTTAATAGCTTGTTCCTTTTCTCCTTTCTTGCACCATATATGCAGAATATATAATTCTGACTAGTGGGGTTACTTCAGCAGTAGCAGCACCAGTACCAAGAGGTGGCCCATTTAAGGTCTAGTCACCCAAAATTAACAATTGGAAAGATCACTTCTAAGCCCACTCTCCAGTGTCTAAGGTCCCCAGGTGCCTCTAACATCAGAGCCAGAAGCAGAGACAATGTGAGAAAGTATTTGGCTTCTTTCTATCCAACCTGTTAATGGAAGCTGAAGAAAAGCCAAAGGGTAAGGAGAAGGAAAGACATAATGTTCTCTCAGCAGAGAAAACTAGCCAAGGAAGTCAGGGAGAAGAATTGCTGCCCAACAACCCCAGGAAAAGCTGTAAGCAGAACTTCAGATATAAGATCTGGCAAAGGTTTTTTTTACCTAAGGTCTTGAGGATGCTTTGCAATAATTTATCTGAAATCCTAGCCTTCAGCATTTCTAGCAACTAAAACCCTGTTCCCATGTTGCGAGTTTTTCTTTAAGATCCTTTGGAATGCACTATTACCATCTGCTTTCTGCTGCTAGCAGAGCTACCAAGTTTTGTGTTGCTCCACATGAGATGCTTTCTCAAACTCATTGAGGCACGTTGCAGATTGATATATGCCAAGTGTTAGCCTTTAATTAACTCAGCCTGCAAGTGCAGTGTAGGGTAGGATTTGGACTATGCCCATATGTGTGGAACAGGAAAGCTGGTAGCTGCCTTCCTTGGAAAACCAAGCAGACATATGGGGAGTAGATTGGTAGGTGGTTGGTATCATGCATTGCTACAGGTGTGGGATGTATATGTCTGTGGGAGGGAGTCTTTGGTAGGCTTGCTTGGTCACTGTAGGATGAAGATAACTTGGAGTAACTGAATGCTCTGGAACTAGAAAAATCTGCTGGAGGGACTGGGTGCTGCATTTGTTTGGCTTCTGGAGGACCAGGAGGTGGTGAGAGGAAGTGTTAGTTTTGCATCTCATTTAACATTACAACCACTCCCACAGAGATTGCTGTTGCTTCATGCTGCCCCTTCACAGCTGGGAATCACAAGAAAAACATCACTTTTGAAAAAAAACCAGCAGCTAGAAAGCAATTCTGCAGCCCAGCATATGAGCTAAGATGTATGGTAGGCCATGTCTGTCACTTGCACATCATAGCAGGAACAGAGCATTGCTGCCAGTTCCTTTTCTGCAAAAAGCAAAGAGATTGGGAGTCTTGCTGGCATCGGTTCTTCTCTACACCCATAGAGACAAATGCACAAAGTACCAGATCAAAAATTTTGGCCCTTTTCCTGAATATTTATAAAACGTATCTGAACATGAATTTTTATTTTGCTTCAGAAAAAGAGTTGTGATTTTTCATTTTGAACCAGGACACAAATTTCCTTATTATGTGTAAAGAGTTTTTGTTTCTGGACAAATGAGGATCATTGTTTGATATATTATAAAATTATCTTCCTATATTTTTTTTCCATTCTTGAGGTCTCCAAGAGTTTGACAGTTCTTTGCACCCACTTAGCTCCATCAACAGTCTTCCTAACTTGAGCAGTTTGGAAGTTTAAATCCAGCCTTTGAATTTTGAACACTGACATTTGATTGACCTGGAATAAGGTGTCAAGTAGTATTGAATGCCACTGACTGTGTATGTCTTTAGGCCTAAATTAGATCTCTGGCATAGAAAGAGCTTTGTCTCAGCTAGCCTGTTGTATTCTGACCTTAGATCAGTCTATTACTCCACTCACTTTATGAAATGCCTATCTGAGTCTGATTTTTCAGCAGAATAAGTGGCTATATTACATAATTTTCATTACGTTTTCTGTTGTGCCAATTTAGAAATGATTTATCTGTAGGTGTTATCTCCATATGGGATGGCTCAGCCCTACAGATCAGGTGTAAAATGAAAAAAAGTTAAAAAACTAAAAAAAATATAAATCCTTAACTAGTTCTCCAGAAATCATAACATTTGCCTGAAATTAGGGAGGAAAAAAACCCAACACAACCCAAATACCCTATGGATTTGTAATCCTTTTCATGGGCAGGAAATGTTTTTCATTTGGGAAGTTCCAAGTTCCTCAAGCATGAAAGGACTTCGATCCTATTGGAAGAGTTCTGTTTATGTAGGCAGTGATTGCATTTTCCTGGTTTCCCAAATTCTCTGCAAATAGTTTTATATTGTCCTCATCTTCTGCAGTTAAGGGTTAAACGGGTTAAAAACCCTCACAGGTGTTTATATCTGCTTTTCCAGCATTTGTCAAGATTTTTCCCATTCTTTCTCCACCAAGACCTGATGCTACAGAGGTGGATTGCATGAGAGTGCTATTAACAGGAGATGGTCACCTCTACCTTCACCTCCACCTTCACCTCCACTACTCAGATATTTCTGTATTCTCAAGAAGAAAGCATGTGTTGCTCTCTACAGCAAAATGCTCTAGAAAGCAAAAAAAAAAAAAATTGGAAGACAACCTTTCAGATTAGATTCTCCTTCTACAAATATGAAACATTTCGGGGGTGAGGGATCTGAAGAACTTCTGAAAAGTTTAAGGCAACAGATATTGACATTTTCAGTTCAAAGCTTTTCAAAAATCCTTCAAATTTAACTACTTCCTCTTGGCTTGGTGAAATTACCTGATGTGCGTAATTTCAAGCTATTTTAATGTTAATTTAATTTTCATGTTCATCTGTATCTTCCCTAGTGGAATATTACCCTTGAGAAGGAAGATGAAAATAGAGATTCCTAATGTGTCAGACATTGTGGCCACACAACAGTGCTCACTATGCACCAAGAATTCCACTAGTCCTGCAATGCTTTCTAAATTTTCATAGCCCTGTGTGGGAGTTGTCGCCTGACTCCAAGAAGAGACTAGAAGGTAGAAGTACGAGACTTGTAAGGCGACACAGAAACCATTCTGGTTAGGATCAAATTAAGCTCAAAGGAAGTATTTTGCTGTGAGTTTTCTGATGGAAACTCAGGACTTCAAAAATTTAACAAGATGGACCACATTTGGTACAACTAACTTGTTGCATCGATGGAACATTTCATTAGAAAATCTGATATGGCTCTAATCACATCTGCTATATGTATTTTCTTTATTTTCCTCAAACACAAACTTAACTGTTTATAAGGACACGGTCTACTCAGTATGCAAAGGTAAAACTCTTCAAAAAAAAAAAAAAGGTGATTGAACATTGAGCCCTTTGTCTATGCTTAGATTTATGTTCAGTCTATATTTAGGTACATTAGTGGAGAATCCAATTTTCCATATGTGCCGGACGAACATTTAATTTCTTTTACTAAGGCCCTAGGTGTGGGTTTCATTAAAATGTTGTTTATCAAATTTTTCTTTTCTGTAGGACTCCCCATTTAAAAAAACACTTTGTTTTTCTCATCACTGTGAGCAATTGTTTACTACTATCCATTCCAGATGAAGTTACATTTTCATACTTGATAAAATGAGTCATAATGCACAATATAAAATTTACTAAACAAATATAAGTGCTATTTTTTTCATTCTCATAACTCTTCTTGAAAACTGAATAAAAATAAGAGGCATTTTTTGCAGCAGATTAACATTTTTATCTCCTTATTTTAATAAATAAAAGACATTTTTTAGTACAGTTAACATTTGTTAGCTTTGGTGAGCTAACACAGCTGTTTAAAAAATGCCCATATGTTACCAATAGATGTGCTAAACAATAGAATTACCAGAATTTAAGATACAAAAATACTGGTATTGCCCAGAAGCCAAGGAATTCAAGTTTCATGATAGACTGTTCAGATTCACAATTAGCACAACTACAACTAATTGAATGGAAACTAGAGAGAAAGAGTTTGTGAATCCACCACATTATTTTGTAAGGGATTTTTAAGAGAAGAGTTCTCAATATTGCAAAAGTAATTGTATCCATCTACTTCAATTTAAATGGACTGAGATAAAACAACTTCAGAAATAATAACTAAATTTATCAAGACTCTCACAAGACCTGCTTTCATGTCTAACTGAGACTATATTTATCATTTCTGCTCTTTTCAAGTAAAAAATACATCAGATTTGAGTTTAATTTTTTTCCTATTCAGCTCTAAGAGAAGCAAAGCACAGATGTGGTTCTGTGTAGCTCCTCTCTCCAGGGCCAGGTCATTAGTATTCAAAAGAAGGGAATTAGTTTTTAGAAAGAGTTTATTTCTTCTGACAAGGCAAGATGATAAGAAACATTCCAGTAAAGGAAAGACAAAAATAAACGAAGGAGAAAAGATTAGATGGTGACATTTCATCCTTGAAAGCAGCATATTTTTACAGGGTAGCTATTATCATTAAGTTACACCCAAATAGGAACGGCTATTAACAAAAGCACTGAAAGTTTAATTAAAGGCTACAGAGTTTAATTTAGGAAAAGTAATATGCAGTACTTCTAGAGCCAAAGGAGCACTAATCTGGGAGGGATATGATGGGAGGGAGGGAATGCTGTGCAGATGCACCTCTCATCTCCTGAACTGTAAAAATCACAATGCATCTGCTTCTAAAAGTGGGCCTTGCAATGACAGAAATAGAATTAAAAAGCAGAAGAGAGAATAAGATGAGCTTTTACTGAACAGGATTGAGGGCTTAGGTTGCAGTTGGTTTGAATGTTAGAATACTGGCTAGAAAAGAGGAGAGACTGGCATTTCAACAGACCAGAGCTTTTCATGATATGTCTGTTTACTACATCACTTTTGTTGCCAGTAAAACACTCAGATGCTGACAGGAACTAATGTTTCCTAAGCAAATATACACTGTTGACACAGTGAATGTATCATGGACTAGCAAAAGTGGTAAACATACTGGCAGTCATAAGCTTCTTTATTATAGCATATGCATATTTATCCCTCTAAAACAAATATATATTAATTTTCTTTTGTTGTGGATTTCCTTTTTTTTCCCAGTTAACAATGTATATTTCAAAATTAATTATAAACTTCATTTACATTAATGTCCACATAACACCTGGTCTGTAAATATTATTTTTCACTTCAGATGTAGTTTTACAAATATATGAACAATCATACTTTACAATCAGAACAGCCAAGGTAGTTTTTAGACACAGTTTTCCACTTATTTGAAAAAAAAGGAAAAAATTCAAAGAATAATACAAAAAATTGTTGTGCCACAGGTATTTTGCTCCATGTGGTGTTAGGTTTGAAAATGCAAGTATTGTAATTTATTTTCCATACAAATTTGTGTATTGATGTTTCCTTGCTTCATCACCAAGATGAGGGATTTTAAATGTTTTCATGTGTTTATTACCAAGCTTATAACATCTGGTACTTTTCTTAATGCCCAAGTTGCATGATTGCCTGAGAATATCAGATTTTGGAGGTAAGGGTGAATCTTTAAATTGGAATTCCTATTCCACAGGTTTTGAAGGATTAGCCTGTATATAAAATTTTTGAAAAAAATATTAGCAGGTAAATAAAAAATATCTCCTTTTTGTTAAAAATATATAGTTTTAGATGTGTTTTAGATGCATTTTAGAAAGAAAAGATTTTAATTCAAAATTTTACATTTCTGGAAATCCTGTAGTCATGTGTGCTCCGATTTGAGAGAAAAGAATAAGCTTAACACTATTTTTGGGCCAGGCTATCTCCCGGTCACTCCCAGAACAGGATTTGTTCAAAGATGACTAAGAGAAAATGGAAAACTTGACTGTTTAAATTTTATTATCTTCTATCTGTATTATAAATACAAGTGGTGACTTTGCAAGACCAGCTAAGAAGCATTTTGATTTATCATTCTGTAAAAGATGTTCTATGAAAGTTGATAGTAACAGCCATATTCAATCACCTTAATGGGTTTATTGTGTACCACCGGGATGGCACAATCTTTCAGTTTATTTTATTTTCAGTGTATTCAATTCTTTTGAAGGAAGAATTTATATAAAGAGAACAAAACATATCTAGTTGTGCACCCTGGCCCTAGCCATTCCTTGGAATATTTATTGCTCCCAGTGATGAGTCATTTCCTGAAGATGTGACGTATGTGTAGCTGGTAAGTTGCATTGTCGTACATTCCTTCAGTCCAGGATCACTGGTCAACCTTTTTCACTTCCAACTACTGTTACCTCAAAAGTGTTGCAAATGGAAAAATTGCTTTCTGTAGCTTTTCTATGACAAAGTCTCTTTCATGACCCGAGGGTAACTTTTCAAAAATTCTTGTTTTGGTGACTTATGTGCTAAGTGACATTTGCTGCTACTCACAGGCTCACAGCTGAAGAGCCACAAAGAAATACAGTTAATTGTGGGATCTGACCCACAGCAGCGCTATTGTATAAATACGACTTTGAGGTAAGCCTAGTTTCCTTTTTAAGATGACCTGATGGATAAAGGTAAAAGATGACAATGTCCATGAGTATTTATATACCTACACAGATGTAGAGACATTCAATGTCTTGACCACCTCAAACAACATACAGAAGCTGACAAGGGGCTTCAGAACTGCTGTCTTGCTTGATTTGTATAACTGTGTCTTTTGTGATTTGTATCACTGTGGTATACTTCTGGGTTAAATTCTAACTCTTAATGTAGTTAAGAGGATTTGTCACTCACCTTAAGGGAATAATGACCTAAATATCTGAAAAGATTATTTGTATTGCTTCACTTGTTTATTTTAAGAAATATTATGTGCTGTCCTCATGATCTACTTCAAACAGGTTTTCCCAATTTTGAAGTTGTTAGATGGTCTGTTACATTCTACTGTCTCAGATATTAGGGAATTATGTTTTTTCCGTATATGTTTAAACCAGAGTAGCATGAATCACACCCTGGAGTGGATGTATATTTTGATTTGGGAAGCAACAGAGAAGAAAGAAAATTCAAAACAGATAAACAAGGGAAACCATGAAAGAAAGGTAGCCAAATCTTTGTATTTCATTTGGAGAACATACAGAACATTTCAAAAATTCAAAAAAATAAAAGAACTGACAAACAGCAATTACATTTGTTGAGCTAGAAATATAAAACTGCATCTAGTATTTCAAAGAAGTGTAACATACTAACAGCAACATGAGGTTTTCTTCACTTCTTTAGCTGAAGCAAGTAATTTTCCACTTACAGTTTCTCATTTCTACATAATGACTGATCATATCCTGCACGAGATGCAGAAACTCTGCCACGTCTTCTGTCCTCACTGGGGTTTGACTGCTGAGCTGATGTTTTTCTCTGGTACAGTGCTGCTGTAGCACCTCAGTTTTTAGTGCTGTGCAAGGGGCACATGAGAAGGGGCTGTGGGAGGATTTGCTGGGGATCCTCATCCTTTTGTTTGAATGCTGCAGTTAAGCTCAGGCCCTGAGCTATGTCACAGCTGTATCTATGTACCTTGATGCCCCTGACTTGGTGGCATGACTTCCTGGCTTGACCTTGGCTCTGGCTCATTGCATGTGCAGCAGTCACAGGTCTATCAGCTGAACCTCATCAATTGCTTTTCCATGTGCTTTTCAGCATTGTTTGGTGTGTCATGCACTCTTGTGAGGGCACAACATCTGTCTGCCTTGCTATCTGTCATCTTTGGCTTGTGACTTGCCATCCCCTGTGGAGCAGCCCTACTCTTGCCTCTCCTCAACAGTGAAAGCAGATTGGTTTGTCTGCAAAGTCAGGATTGCGGTTTGCACTAGGTTTAATACATTTGTGCATTAGTCTACATCTCTTGGTGTTGGAAGAATAAAGTCAGTGAAATAAATTCTGCTCCTCATCTCAAAATAATAAAGTAGTATTGGTAAAGGATTATAGAGGTGATCAAAGGTATGGAGTAGCTTCTACAAAAGAAACAACTAAAAATGCTTGGACTTTTCATCCTGGAAAAGGGATGACTGGTATGAAACAACACTTCCAGTACTGACTGACATAGAGACCTTCAAATAAATGAAGTGTTGACAGATTTAAAGCACATAGAAGGACATGGTTCGTGACACAATATGTCACTGGGTTGTGGAAATACTTGACAATAGGTTCAAAAGCTTGTGAAGTCTGAAAGCTCATTCAAAAGAATCCAAAGAATGAGAAAAAAGGTGGAAAAAACTCCACCAACACTTACTCCAAGACACTTTCTTCAGTGATAAAAATCTCTGAACTACAAATCACCAGATGTTTAAAGCATAATTATATGCTAGTTCTGTTCTCATACACTTTCCTAGGCATCCGCTGAGGCACTGCCAGACAGGATGCTGGGCTAGACGGATGTCTGCTCTGACCTGATACAATTGTTCTAATGTTCTTAGCACCCCCGGTTGATACTAAGGAGTCATCTGTGCTGTCAAGATTTGCCTGTGGAACGAGGACTTACTGTTTTGAACCTCTGGGGGGAAAATAGGAATTATCATTTCCCATAAAGAATTCTGTCCAGCTTCTTTCAGTTCTACAGTACCTAGAGGATGAATGCAGAGACTCTTTTTTTAAAACTCTTACCTACGAATTTTGGAGGCTAAGCTTTAAGATAGATATTTCCAACATTTTGATTTTTGAAATTAGTGTGTCCAAAGAAGGGTAACAAGGACTGTGAAGGGAGTAGAACACAAGTCCTGTGAAGAGAGGCTAAGGGAGCTGGGGTTGTTTAGCCTGGAGAAGAGGACAATCAGGGGAGACCTTGTTACTTTTTACAAATACCTAGAAGGAGGTTGTAGCCAGGTAGGGGTTGGTCTCTTCTCCCAGGCAACCAGCAGTAGGGCAAGAGGGCGCAGTCTTAAACTGCGCCAGAGGAGGTTTAGGTTAGACATCAGGAGGAAGTTCTTTACAGAGGGAGTGATTTGGCATTGGAACGGTCTGACCAAGAAGGCGATAGAGTCACCGTCCCCAGAGGTATTTACGAAGAGGATGTGGCACTGAGTGTCATGGTCTAGTAGACGAGGTCCTTTAGGTCAGAGGTCAGACTCAATGTTCCCAGAGGTCTTTCGCAAGCTATTTGATTCTGTGACTGTGATTCTGTAATATTTTAGAGTCAATTATGAATGTCTGAAGACATTTACAATGTTTCCCATCAATGATCTAAATTCTACTCAGATTGCATGCTATTTGGAGTATCTGAAGTTTGGAAAAGGGTGTCAGCATAGATTTTTTACTAGAGGAAGCATTAACTCTTGGCCCGTTCCCTTGGGTTCCTGTACTTCACCAGACAGACTGGACACAGAATGAGGGCTGAGCTGGATCAGCATGTTTTCCACTTGATCCTTTCAACTGTCCATGTCCATAGAGGAAACAGGAGGAGAGAGGATGAGAACCACCAACCTTGCCATCACAGCTCCATTTTCTGTTATTTGAGTGGAATGGAATGCAAACTCCCATCCTCCATCTTTTTCAACTGAGCCATCCATCCCTGTGGGAGATCACATGAGCATTTGTAAGATGTGGGTAAGCTCGTTTGAAAAGATTATTAGAAACCAGATGCCAGAAACTTATTTCAGGGGGGAATATTAAAACAAAGCAAGCTATTCAGGCCACCATGATAAATATAGTGTATGGAAAGAGGCAGAGAAAATGAAGAAGGCAAAAGAGTAAATTGGGTTGATTTGAACGAGCTTTTCAGAATGTTTGAATCAGTTCTTACGACATGACATCAACAAGATACATACAATGGTACTCTAATACAGAACAACATTTCCATATTTAACACATACGTAACTTTTCTATATTTGCACTCTGTAGTCCGACAAGACCAGGTTTTTTTATTACAACCATCCCAAGGTTTCTGTATTCTGCCTTTACCTTTACACCATTGCCAATAAGGAACCCAAACTATCTCTTAAATGAGAATTCTAAGTTGCAGTGACAAGTTAAATGAAAATATATCAGTTAGCTTTCCAGAAAACTGAGGAAAACCCAAAAGAATGATCCTTATCTTCATTTTAGGAACTCTTAGGAGATTATTGCTGATAAAAAAAAACAGCTGTGTTGACTTACACTAGCAGAGTGTCCATCTCAGAATGGTTTAAATGTATTGGTTTCTGTGCATTCACAGGGTAAGAGCTCAATCAGCTATACTTCCTATTCATAAGTGGAGCTTGCCTACCTGAGCATGTAAGCAACAGGTAACCTGAACCTGGAGTTGTAGCTCAGAGCCCTTTATTCCATTCTGTGCTAAAACCATCTATCCTTAGGTAGTTTACACACACACCACAAAGTCTTTAATTAAAAAAACTCACCCTGAAAAAAATTCTGTACTACAGTTACACTGGTTACGTTTGCGTCAGGCTGTCTGCCATCTCCATGTTATGTAGTTCTGATTAAAAAGAAATTGACAATAGAAGTACCTTACAAGCAAAGAAACATAAAATATCTTGTTAGATACTGTGGCAAGGAGGTTTTTTTAGAAGAGCTGCATGAATTTCCAGTGAATAAATAATAGTAAGCAAAACTCTGAGTAAAAGATGCAAGTAAAAGGACTTGTAATGACAAAAAATATAGGGAAATAGAGAAGTCTTAAACAGCCAAATGCTGAGAAAATGAGTGTTATAGCATCAATCTGAAAGTCAGCGGGGCACAGCACAGCAATTCCACCATGTTTAAGAGCATCAGTTTAATACCTGAAATTAAGTATAAACTGAGCATGAGTCAGTTCAGTACAGCTGCCTCATCCAAATAGTCCATCTCAGTCCTCAGAGGAAGACTGAGTAGGAAATTGTTCACTTTAGAAGCCACAAAGCAGAGATGTAGGGAGGAAAGCAGGGTTTAGAAAGTCCAGGCTTATGTGTTGTTTTAGAAGCTGAATCCCAGGGTGGGAGCAGCATCCCTTGCTTTGCACAGATCAGTCTTGACGCCAGACCAGGCAGTGTGCGTCAATGGAAGTGCAGCGCATGCAGCTGCCAGCAGCCACATTGCTGATGTGCACAACCTGTGCTGCGTATGAGAAGCCACTCTCTGTAAGGAACTCAGCCTTATTAGGCATCTTTGCTTGCTTTACCCTCGCAACTGCACTACTCAGTTTATCAAGTGTTTGCATTGTGAATAAGTATCAGCTGATAGAGTATTTAAAGTTCAAACTTGAATGTAGAAGGCAATTCTCTGAAAGGCTGTGGCTTTCCCTGCATCCTGTGGGGAGTTCATGCTGGAGGGGGGAAAGTGTGAGGAGAAAGGAGTAGCAGAGAGGAGCTGTTATGGGCTCACCATAGCCCGCTGTTCCCCATCCCCTGCACTGCTTGAAGAGGAGAAAATAGAGGAGTCATGAGTGAAGGGGTGAAGCTGACCCTGGGAACAAGGCAAGGGGTAGGGGGAAGGTGTTTTTGTCTTTGGTTCTCACCATTCTACTCTATTTTTAATTGGGAATAAAGTACATTTAGTTTTGTCCCAAGCCTGGTCATTTTTGCCTATGACAGCATTTGGTCTTTATCTTAACCCATGAGCTTTTCCATTTTATTTTCTCCCATGTGCTGTTAATGAGGTGGACTAAGAGAGCAACTGGCTAGGGGTCTGGCAGCCAACCAAGGTCAACCCACAATAGTAACATCTAATTAAACCTGTGTTTAGCATGTCTAGGTTTATCCCATCTGTCTCAGTTGAGCATAATTCAGAATTTGTTGATGGTAAGCATGAGGAAGCTCTTTTTTCATCAGATTCTTTCTCATTCCTGCTCTGTCACCTATGAGGTAGTAGTAGAACAATATTCAGGAGTCTGTTTGCTAAAAATTTCACTGGGGTAGTGACAGCTGCTTTGCTCACAGAAATTGTTTATCCTTAGTATGGTGCATAAGATAGTGCCACATAGGTGAGGCATTACCTGGCAGAAATCTAGGCGTGTATTATCGGGCAGAAATGCTGTGATACTCTTAATGCTTCACCCACATATTTACTATCTTTGCTTTTAAGCTTAGTCATGGCAATGCAAAGTTAGCTCACCTCTACCTGCAATCAGAACAGGAAACAGTTTCCTGAGTAAACATATGTTAATTTAAATAAGCTGTTCATCATTTCCTTTTCTGGTACAATCTCGTTGTTCACTCATCAACTTAATGAGTCATGAAAACCAGTTAGAATCAAAAGTTAATGTCAAAATACTTTAGCATTTCCACTTCTACATCTCATACATTTGCAAAGGCGAGGACACATTGCCCATCCCTTTTTCTCAAGTTCCTTGAAAATCTGTCTTAACAGCACTGTATGACATCAGGTTGCACATGGGCACTGGTCTGACATGAAAGAAAACAGGCTGATAGTTGATAGAGGAAATAAATAATAGGGAGTAGCTTGCCTGGATTTATTTTTTTTAAAGTTTAATTTTCCAGAGACAACAGAGAAATTATTTCTGTTCAGTAAACAATCAAATAATGAGGAAAGCCTGAGGCTTTTAAACACAGCACCTCTCATTCCCTCAGTGGAATTGGTAGTAATGGTCAGTAAGTTTCTGGCAAGCTGTCTCTTGCAGGAATGCCATTTACTCACTTTAGTGTATTAGTAGGAGTATTTCTGAGCCTGGAGGTGATTTATTTAATTTTTAAGGTAGTTTTAAATAATTAATAAAGAACCAGTACTTTTATGAGCATCAGCACCTATTTCTGCTACAGATCACGAATCCACATCTTCCTGGCATCAGCATCAGCAGCATCTTGCTGATGTCCCACTGGCAAACTAAGAAATGTCTTTGCAAGAGCTGCTGCAAGCAGTCCTGAGCTTGCCCTGTGTGCTATCAAAAAGCATTCCATGTTGGTACTGCTCTGAGCTGGGGTACTAAATCAAGTGTGGGTCTCCTCACAGGCTGCAGATGGATCTCTGCACTCCCATGGACATCAGTGGTACATCCTGCTTCACAATGGTCCTCACTACAGGCTGCAAAGAAAACTTGTGCTCCAGTGGCTGTTATCTCTGCTCCTCCCCCTCTTTCTTCACTGACTTTGGTGGCTGCACAGTTGTCTATAAAGACTATCATCAAGTATCTATCTGAAGGACTTGGAAAAATTAATCTAAAAGCTATTTTGAAATTCAGATGTCAAAAAAGGACAGCGACATGACAGGACAGGACAGGAAAGGGGAGAGGAGGGAAGAGGAATCATTTATACTACAAAAATATTAATCCGTACTTGAGAAAGACATATTTACAGATATTTGCTCTCGCTTTTCAATACAGTTACAGTCAAATGAACAACAATGCCAAGAATTAATGAAGCAGGACAAGGATCTAAAGGGTTCTTAGAAAAGTATTTAACTCGTCACTGTATCTGTCCTGTATTTGAAGAGCCCTATATCATGTCTCAACAACCACCTTCCTTTAATGTATCCCTTCTCACCAGTTCCTTCGCCATCTCATAGTGGGATTTCTCAAAATACCATCTTCACAAAGTTCATTAGTGAACATGAGCAAAAATATTTCTGTATTGCATCTGTTTCAAACAAGAAATGTGTGATATTTATGCATGCCAAGTAAATATTTTTCCTCTGGACTTCTGCATCAGGCCAATTTTCAATACAATAAAACCCAAGTTTTATACTTTGTAATTAAACCATGCAGACACCTTCAAATTAGATTTCTACAAAGCAATTCTTTAAGACTTTGCCACTCAAAGATTGTAGATATTGTAGAAAACATCTGCAAATGATAGAAAAGGAAAAAGACGCATATTTGATAACTTTGAGAAGTAGGATTAATTTGTTTTACAGTTTAAATGTATGTCAGATGTGGAAACACATTTCCTCAAGCTTCTTTAGTCATGGAACACCCTCCATTTTATAGCATAATGTCTGGTATACTCTTGAGTATCTTGACAAGTTGAAATTTCAATCAATTTTGGCTTTCAACACTTGCTGTCATGGAAAGAACTGTTTCAAATAAAAGACATGAGATGAAAGGAGTCAACCTGAACTGAGGTTTCTTGGATAAATGACCTTTCAACTTAGGATAAACATGATTATTATTTAATTTGCAAAATGGCAAATTATGAATATTTAATTAATAAGACTATTGCAAACCAGAGCCTGAAACAGAGAAAGACAGATCATAGTCTGTGATTATACTGCTCTTTCTCCTATTAATTAAAACTCTGTTCCATGCTCTTCTGTTGGTTTGTACTGACTCTTATGGTGATTGTAGTCTTAGCCTTTCTTATGGAATCATAATTTATATTTTTTAACATCTTATACTTTAGCCATTCATCCTCTTGTAGATTCCAGGCCATATGTTTTTAATTCAACTAATCTATAACTGGGTATATTAAGTTTGTTGGAATGGCTATAGCTGGAGTTATATCACCATGTATTTAACTATGCTATGAAGTTTTTCTTGATAATTTTAGTAATTAATTTCAAATTTCTTTAAAATGCAGGAAAAAGAAGGGCATTGATTTGGAAACTAGACTGTTTCTTGTTCTACTAACTAAGGTCTAACAAAAGGATGGTTGCTTTAGTTTTTGGTGTTTCAGGGGTAGTGTTTTCATACCTCCCTAGATGGAAAAATGTAGAAATTTAGCATAATAAAGTGGGCAGTGTACTGTATTAAGGCCAAACTAGCAGCCCATAATGGAAAGCAGAATTTTCAAAGGAGATGAAGTCTCCCTCCATCTTTAACGCAGTAAGAAGAGCCTTATTTTATAGCACTGGTTTGTCCAACTTCTGGATTTTTCACTCTTTCCCTCAAATCTCAAGTATAAGCACAGATTTTAAATAAACTTGGATGTGGAGAAATTTAAGAACTGTCTGGACCAATTCTGTGCAAAATGTATTTTCTACGATGACCCCTTTGGTGATCCTTTCAATCTTACCCATTTTGTGATTCTGTGACAGGTTATGAACCAGCCTTGCTCATGAAAATAGAAAAAAAAACAACATCAAAATGAGGGCTTTGAGGACACTATTGTGTGGACAACCTGTACTCAAAACATTGATATAGGCGGCTGTGGTGGTTTAAGCACCACAATATTAACTAGGGGGCACTCTTAATAATGACGAGAAGAATGACAGAATGTGACAACAGCGAAACACTTTATTTGTCTGGAGCTCAAAGAAAACACAGTTTAGGGAACCCCAGTCACAACACAAAAAAAACAAGCACCCAACAAAACCACAAAAAGGAAAACCAAGAAAAAAGGAATAAGGGAACTGCTTTCAAAGACCAGCCAAACTGGCCACAGAGAAGCAGTGGAAAGGAAGAGCCACTTTCTCTTTCTTCTCCCTCTCTGGTGGTAGCCAACTCCCAGCCCTTGGAATCTCTGAAAAACACAACACAGTGAAAGGTTCTCCCCCCCCCAACCCGGGATGTTATTTGGGGAAGCTTTCAACCTGTAGTTGTGCTCGTGTGGCTCCAATGCCGATGGAGGTGGGCTGAGTCAAGCCACG
>VXBA01004710.1:128441-237666 GCA_013399895.1 Serilophus lunatus
CTCCCTCCAAGAACCTGCCAGCACCCCGCCCCTCCCTTTTCAACCCACTACAGCGGCCAAGGAAATCACAGAATTTCAGATCAGTTGACTGTAATACTTGCATACTCCAATAATTACAGAGAAGTGATGTGAAGCCATACATTTTGCTGAAGAAAAAGTATGTCTTGATATTTATAATTAATAGGAAGAAACTACAAAAAAAGAGCAAAGATACAATGCTTTTTTTTTTTTCTAAGAAAAAGGATAGAAAACAGAGGGAAAAAGGCAACCAGGAAAAAAAAATCATAGTAAAAAGCTGATACAGACAAAATCAAAAGATATTTCTAAATTCTGAGCCTGCCTGAACTAATTTGGGTATTGAAAGCATAGTCAAGGGGGAGAACAAACTATAATAAGGAGGAACTACAGGATGACTGAAAGGAAATGCAGAGATTTAATCCAGAACCATTTAATTTTCAAAGAAGAATGATTTTTAATACCATAATCCAGAAAACTATGGCCATGATCTTATTAAAATGGAAAACTCTAGATATGTGCTCAGAATATCTTAATGATTCTTCAGACAATTAGAAGTAGTTAGTAAAAATTACTTCACTGCTCACAAAAAAGAGTTGTTGGGTGAGCTACTACCCTTTGATCCTTCCTGTTTCTTCTCTGAGCTTGGCCTTTCTCAGCTGTAGTTACGCAATAAGATGTCTGTTCCTCTAGCTGAGAAAAAATGTTTCCTTGCTTTTCTGAGGGATCTTCTGAGGTTGAATGGCTCCTCGTTCCTGAAGTGTGTACACCTTACTGAGATGATGCTTAACTCTGTTCTTCATCAAGTACCCAAAGAGAAATTTTTAGTGGCAGAGAGCTGAAGTTGGGGAGATAGGTGATAGCTTGAGCATGCGGAGGTTGGAAATACCTGTCTGATCTTGGGGAACAAAGGGAGACTGTCAAGGTGATACATCTGGTTATCCTACTCTGTATTCAAGGTCTGCACAAGGCTTGGGCTGCTGGTTGGATATAAATGTTGAGCTTTGGTGTCTTGTAGAGGTCAGGTGTGCAGACCATCCTGGGGTTAGTGCTCATAGGGCGATTTGACAGTATAGACTGGCAGTACTAGTGTAGGTGTGGGCTTTTTCAAGACTTTATCACACGGGTAGCCTACTTTAACATACATATTTCAGGTAGTTTTATAATTTTGTTCTAGAATATTAGCCATTACTAGGTTAATAATTTTAATTAAACTAACAGAATATCACTGAGAGAGAAATATAGCAAACACCACGTTCTTAGGTCTTACAGAGACCTAAGGCTGGGATGTTGTTATTTCATTACATCCACTCAGACCTTACAGAATGAGGTTTTAATAACTAAGGAAAAGGTGTGGAGACAAAAGTACTAAATTCCATGCAGTGTTGTCTGTCTCAGAGTAGCAGCAGTAGAGGCAGTCTCTCCTAGGAAGACAAAAACTGTAATAATAATGCTGTATTAGCTAGCTAGTTCAGATTCATTTTATATCCTACATGAAGGCAAATCTGGAATTAGATATCACCCACCTTGAGTGGAAGAGGCAATTTGTATCAACCTATTTTGTGGGTTGTAGACAGGTACTGTCTGTCATAGCCTTGGATAAAAATGTTGCTGTGTCACTAAGTGAAACATTTCAAAATAGGATGACGTATACAGAAGGGAGAAGTCAAAATACATGTGCTGTATGGTTGCAGCAGCTTTAACAGAACATACTACAATACAAAACATGTAATCAAACAATACTTAACATTGGAGCATTAGTGCAGCAAACCCAGAAAATATTATAAGTGATATTGTTGCCATAAGCACTAGTTCATCTATCACCATTTAGTTGCTTGTATAGTGAATTTGATCTTTATTATTACTATTAACTTTTTTTTATTATAGTTGGGTTTTTTTAATGGTATTATAATTACTATGACTTCTGTGTTGCAGTTACAATGTTCATATATTTAAAAGTGATAATATTATTAGCACTGGTCTACTTGTATCCATGTCAATAATATTTCATATGTAGTTAGTCTTTCTAATATTTTTATTAATGGTCTGAAAGCCAGACTAGGAAATTCTGATGGCTAGGTTGAAGACTGAACTACCACTGGCAGAATGTGACTCAGAGCAGTCTAAGCCAGAGTGGCATGATCAACATTCAGAGCCTTTTTATAAGGTACAAAATGTAGCAGTTTACAATTGTTTTAAATGCTCCCAGCAAAGTGGCCACTGAGACAAAATTGGTGGCTGATTAGATAGCAAGGCAGTTAAGAAGTCCTGTGCAAAAGTAAAAGTTATAGGGAGACTTTGACAACTTACTGCAAACTTTTTTTTGTACATTTTCCACAGAGATCTGAAAATTTCAGTGTGAAAGCCAGACTGTGAAAAGATTACTGTGAAATGCAGGCTGCTTTTGCATGAATGAAGGGGGACCAGCACTGAAAAGACAGCAAAACATAAGAAAAGTCAGTTAAAAATGTGAAAAGATTTTATTATGTCTCAGAATAAGAGGAACAAATGCTAGATATATTTCTCTCAGACCAGTTGTTTGAGCATTTGAAACATATAATAGAAAAATCCAGTCAGTGATAATCATGTACACACTTTATCAGCTGCTGCTGCACATTTCACAAAGAAAATTCCTCTTCTATGGGAGATGCAAGTTTTAAATTATGACAACAGTATCTCTTTTATTTGCTCGAGTGCTTGATCTGTGCATCTTTAACAAGAGGTGTCTGGCTGAGGAGACTGCTGGAGGCTGTCCTGAACTGGGAGTACCTTGGTCTGCTTCACAGGAATCCCAGAGTTGTTAGGACTGGGAGAGAGGCATCAAGCAGTTGAGTTTCCTGTGGTTTTAGCATTTTTCTGCTGAATGTTAGTAATAGTTGGAAAATGACAGCATATGTTTCCAGAGCTTTTTGTGAAAACGATGGCGGTCTTGTTCAATTGTATGAGAACATTTAAACCACTTGA
This sequence comes from Serilophus lunatus, assembly GCA_013399895.1. Lineage (NCBI taxonomy): Eukaryota > Metazoa > Chordata > Aves > Passeriformes > Eurylaimidae > Serilophus > Serilophus lunatus. The sequence continues at coordinate 131,421 of VXBA01004710.1, forward strand.
TTATTGATCCTTTCTTAGTCTTGAATGCACTTTGAATATACCTGTGGAAAGGTTAGGGAAGAGTGTATCCAAATCAGAAAAGTAAATGAACGAAGATATCAGTGGAAGTGAAATCCTAAACCATTCACCTCTTTCTTCATGGTTTGCAGAAAACATGATTTTACTGTTCTGATTCACCAGTTATTACACTTTTTCTTTCCAGAGTGTGGTGGTAGGAAAGGGAACACGTTTGCTTCTCCTTACGACATTTGAGTTCTGTTCATTATAAATCAGTTGTAGATGAGATAGAAAGCAATACAATGACTGAAACTTTTGGAAAGGAGTGACACTGCTTATACTGTTTCTTCCTCTGCTTCATTCAGTTTGCTAACTGCATAATGGGGTCTGCTAAGAATCAGACAATATTATCTATATACAAAATTCTCTATACTATGATTTATGCAATGCTAAATGTTTTCATCTAGAAGTAGCAGAATTTTTAAAAATGTAATGTATGGATATTCTTTCATAACTCAGCTTTATATCTACATTTCCAAATGTTGACTAACAAAAGCAGAACTCAATATGCCTTGTACACAGACTGCAGGCACTACCAGCTTTAACTTATGACTGATACTTAATTTGAATTAAGATCTTTCATCAAAATGCATTAATTTACAAGGAAGAAGGAAAAGGTATAAAATACCTTTTTGGAAGTTTAATATTCTGATCCAAATGTTATATGGTGTTCTGTAAATTACCAGAAGCAGTGAATTTAGCAGTTATTTTAGCATGTGATAAAAAACCAAGTTTTTCCTCCCCCAGAGAAAAGGAAACACAAAAAGAAAAATCAGTCCAATTTGTTCAGTGATCCTAGCATCTTTCAAAGGTTTCAGGAGAACCATCTTAAACTTTTCAGAAAATAAGTATATGCTCTTCCTTTAAAACACACCCACCTATGAAATATGACACTCCAAGATTATATATAAAAATCACTATTCTACCTCCATGTGGTGAAATTACTTGGAATAAGTCCTTATTTTCTGTTTGAAAGCATTCCCATGTTCAGTCAACCTCTATATAATAGATAATGAATCAAAGAAATAAACTTTTGAAATTTATACAGGAAGATAAATTTTTCTCTGTACCTCATCACGCTTCAAAGATTAATCTGACAAATGTAGCTGAAAATAAGGGTGTGTAATGAGCATCTTTATTTTTCATGTGTGAGTTGCAGAGAGGAAAAAACTGGGAAGGGGGAAAGGGACCAAAATACAGAACTTCTTTTGTCTGAATTTAAATTCCTGCTAGAATAAGAGGAAAAGACAAAAACTGGGGTCTTTTTCCCTCTCTGCTCCAAGCCTTTCTGAAACCATGACTTCCAGCCTCTAAGTGTATTGTCTTCATAAGCATCCAACTCTACAAAAAAAAAAATTGTTTATCATGCTTGAAAATATGGAACTTTACAGTTAATGAAGTTGTGGCAAACCACATGTCCTTTTAGAAACCTTTAAGGGAAAAGAAAGTTGGTTTGGGTCTGCATCTTACACAGAACACATTCCCAACCTTTTAGTAGTATTCAGATATTTATCAGTGGCTGAAACAGAAACCGATAATGTCCAATATTTGTATTTTTTCCTTTTTTAATAATATCTAAAGAGAAATAAGTGTATTTTACTTACGCATTTTTTCTGATATGTGAGATGTAGAATAGCTCTGTACAGTATTTTGATATTTAAATATTTACAGCATTTCTGCAACTTTTGCTTTACTTCAGTTTATGTGCATGTTACAGCTTAGTACACTTTTAAAGAGGCAAGTATTTTTCCAATTTATTATTTATTCCTAGTACAATAAATCTGCAGTTTTTCTAAAAATGAGGAAAATATATGCTCTACATTTTGCTGTTTCTTCACAATTCTCATCCATCTTTGTCATTCACTGACCTAAATAAATGTGCCCTTGCCAAATCCATGAAAACAACCCCTTGACACTGCTGCATACAATTCAGTAATTTATTAGGCTGTCCCTATTTGTTCAGCATTATCTCATCTGTTTGTCCTATAGAGTGTCAATTATTCAACAGTAGTCAGTCCAGTACATTGATTTAAATTCTTGAGTGTAAAGGCTTAAGATAATTTCTTTTCATAGTGGAACAAGGCTCCACTGCTTTCAGTGTTTGATGCCTATTTCATCTCAAACAGATGCTTGGAGCATGTGAGTAATACTTCCTTTCACTTGAATGCATTTAATTTAGCAGTCTTTCACAGTTGTTTAATTCATCTCAGCTAGTTAATGAACATTCATACCATCAGTATACCCAAAGTTTTCCTCTAAAAATCAGTCAAATTAATATAATAAAAATGGCTTCACTAACCTTTCCTAAGATTCTTCAATGGAATTTGAAAATTAGTTTGGGAGTGAGCACATGTTCAGAAGAAATACAAAAAATAAAGTACTACATAGCAAAGCATATCAGTCAGCAAAATCTAAAACAAAAGGAGAAGCCTGCAGACTAGAGCAAACTCTAAAATGTAAGCAAAATTTTTTTCTAATATATACTGTTAGTTTACATGTGACAGTCCCACTTAAGCCCTTTAGCAATAAAATTTTGACATTTCACATCCATAGAGCTTATTAACTGAACACTGATGATTGCTGTACTTTTTCCAGCAATATAGCACAGCTCAATTAAAGACTGAATTTACTGAAGTACGGGTTATGCAAACAGCTTTCTGGGAAATGTTTTTTTGAGAAGAGATGAGATCTCTGGGAATCAAAGGATGGGTGTTCTACCTCAAGTATATTTGTGACACCAGATCCTCACTAGGCAAGCGCAATTTCAGCTGGAAAATGCTTGTTGAATTTCAGAAAGAAGGATTTTGCAGTGTTCAGATCTGTATAATAAATAGACCATTCTCTGAGGAATACCCTACTACTAAACAGTTAAAAAATTACAGCAAGACAAAGATTATTCATGATCTCCAAAGTGATCTGACTTCTGCATCCATCAAAGTAAACATCATAGCTGGAAACATATTATTGGGGAAGAAAAGGGAAGCAAAAAGAAAAGGAAGCTACTTACAGCAGTAAAATTAGATAGAAGACTTTTTTCATTCTGTGGTTTTCTACCTTTCACACTTTGGAGGTTTCCAATCCATGCTATGCTAGGAAGAAATTCTCTCTAATGAGGAAAATCATATTATCTTTTTGTAGCCAATGTCTGTTCTGCTACAGCATCCAGAAAGATGCAATCTTTCATTATGAAACTAGTTCTTCTTCCTTGTCCCTGACATGGCTTAGTATATTAAGTCAAGATTTTTCTGATATGACTTCTGTGTTTTGTACAAGTGCTATGGGGCAGGAACAGGCAATCAAAAGAGGAAGGATGAACCTGAAGCAAGACAGATACATATGCTGTCACACAGTAGCTTATTAAATATCTTCCTAGTTTAAAAAATTGGCTTAGTAATAATATCTAACCAGGGTAACTTTGTGGTTCACTATCTGCAGCTAGCTGCACTTAGGATCATCAGAAATAATCTGTATTGAAATGATGGTGTGGTTAAAATAGAACAGCTATTTCAGTTGGAAAGGACCTATAACAATCATCCAATCCAGCTGCCTGCACATCAGGGTTGACTAAAGTTTTAAAGCATGGCAGGTTTTAAATACTGCCAGAAAGGCGTAGCCCCATCCACCACAACCCTGTGAACCCTGCCCTTTGGCCAGTTCTTCATCCATGCTCTGTTATCCCGCTCATCCCACAGCTGGACAACTTGTACAGAAGAATGTTCTGAGGGACAGTATAAAAAGTCTTATCAAAACCAGAAAAACGACACTCGCTGCCTTCCCTTCAACCATTGATATCCATAGAAGGATATCAAATTAGTAAAATGTGATTTTCCCTTTGTGAACCCATGTTCACTATGTCTGGTTGCTGGTGGCTGGCTCAACACAACTATTCAAGCATTTTAAAACATATTCTTTTGAAGTGATTATCTGATGAGCCTAGACTTGCACTCAGAATTCCAATGGTGGTGTTTTTTCAAACTGGCATCAAGAGCAAGTTGATAAGGCATTCTGGTTTTTTCCTATCTCTTAGTTCATAAGAATAAATAATATTCTCTAACATATGCTTATCAATGATTACTTAAAAAAAAATGGGGGAAGGGGAACATATGTTCCCTGTTTGTTGCAGCTAATTGAAAGAAGAACCATGAAGCCTGTGAGCATACTGGAATGCAAAAGAGACCCACAGGGACAAACATAATGTCATGCACATATCACGCTTCTGAAAGTTTGGTAGAAGTTACAGACCTCACTCTATATGACTAAACCAGAAGCAAAGTGTTATTAATTGAAAGGAAGTATTAGCTTTCTTGATAGTTCCAATACAGGGAATATGCATTGGAGGAGCATGACTGGTTTGCATGCAAGATCTAACATAAAACAAATGCAAGGGGATAAACAGATCATGTCAAAGTGCCCAGAAATGTTAATAGGGGAACAAATTCTGTGGTGATTCTTGGTCTTAAAACAAGTTGCTCCTTGTCTCTGTTTTCAAATGCTGCAGCTGACTGCCTTTGGAGAAAAAAGAGGAATTGGTTGGGAAGGGAATAGCGGTCTATGAGCATGGCATGGAGGAGATGGCATTAGAACTGTCATGCACTATTCAACACAGTCAATCAACAATAAAATGCTCCTCTCGTGGAGTCTTCTACTTCCAACTGCTGCTAAGTAGATAAAAGCAGAGAGGTGCCAGAATTACACATAGTCTTCAGAATAACTTCATTTTTTTGTTTGTTTCCTTTCTGTTTTGGAGCAGAAGAAACTACCAATGGCAAAACTCCTCTGAAATGCAGATCCTAGTTTTCATTTTTCCTTAATTGTGTCATTGAGTTATGACTCCATGCTCATAATTTTCTTTTTCTAGTCAAATAAAATACATTAAATTACATATAATTTTGTAATCCTTATTTTCTTTTACCTTATGAAACTTCTAGAGTGGGAATAAATTATACAAATATTTTAATGTTGGTATGATTTTAGTTCTAATCTCTGGGTTTTTTTCAAGCCAAATCTATTTATTTGCTAATTTTAATTCTTTATATTGCTGGATTAACACTGTCTTACAAAAACAGATACTTAATTTTATTTTTGATGCATGCTCCTCCATGGTTCTTTACTAGCAGCTGTCACATGCCATCTATTAATCTGTTGATGTTGTGCAATGACACAATTATTTGAGGGATTTATAAGTTAAAGTTATAAGACAAATTTTTAATATTTGCTACTTACTCAAGTCACAAATTCAAGGTATTTCTTACTTCTGCTTTACTGCATTTCTTGTGCATCTTTTGCCCAGCAGACACTCCTCTGTTGCAGAGTTGTTTTGCTTATTTATGTTTCCTTGATGGTACTTATTACACACCACTGCTCTCCTGGTAGATCTCCTTGTGGTAATTCTATCCTCTTGATTTTACATTGACCTCTCACATGCAAGATAACAGGTGAGCTACAAATACCTCTGTGAGATAGTCTGACTCTGTAGCTGTTTCATAAGGAGAATATCAGTGGGGTGGGAAAAGGGAAAGAGAGTTACAACTTTTTTGTTGTTGTTGCTAGTATATAAAACCATTTGTTCAGTTCAACAGTTTAACAATCCCTGACAGTTGCCACATCAGATCACATGCATGGCAGCACCCCATTTGATTGGGAAGAGTGGCTTTCAGGGCACATTGGCAATTGGAAAAAAGCAGCATTCAAATTCATCCAGAGCTTATCTTTAGAACTAAAATAAACATTCTTGGTGCTTATACTAAATTGCTCATGTAAATGTACACATATTTGTAATGCTACAGATATTATGCAACAATATTGTATTGCTAGTAGGAAAATAGCCTAAGGATTTAAATACAGCCAGGTTAGTGGCACTGAGATCTCCCATAATCTGAGGAGAAACTAATATCAAAACTATTAAGTTCATTTTAGAAGCTTGCATCATTGTGTGTGTTAATCTATTTCCAGTAGAGTTTTACAGACTTCTGCAATTTGGCTCATCTAGAACAACACTGCATGCAATTCTTCTGGCTGATCTCAACCAGATGTTTGGGAATCAATTATTTTAAAGCAAAATGAAGCTATCTTTAAATAGATAGGTCCCATTTAGTACCTACTGTTTCAGATTTCAACATTGATTTTGACTTAAATTACAGGTAGTTGCTAGAGGAAGCTGCAGTTTTGAAATAAATATGCTTCCCCAAAGCTTTATGAATTTACACCCAATATTTTTTTGGTCAGTGGTATACTTTCTCTGCTGCAGAGTTTAGAAGGAAGAATCTCTGCACATGTGAGTTCCCAGGAAAAAGAGGCAAAGAACGAAGTTTATTCCTGCATAGGTATTTACAATAACTTCAGCATATTTTTAGCTATTACAATGACCAAACTAGTTAAAACATAATATTTTTTTTTACTTACAGTCACTCTTATGACATTTCTTACTTGCTATTACACATTTCATATTGTTGCAAGAACTAACTTCGTAAAAGGATCCTTTTTGCTAGAATCAAAAAAGGATTGCAGAAGAAGTAAATGATTGTGAAATACAGGTTAACTTCTTGATCCCTTGGGGGAACTTAGCTTGCAGTAGGTCTGCAACTTTTGAATTATTGTTTTCAGAAGCACAAGGCTGTTTTGAGAAAATAGAGCATAATAATGGACTGCACTTGAAGTATTACCAACTGTAGAAGGTTGCTTTCTCCTTCCACCCAGTATGCTGAATTCTACTCATATCTTAGTTGCTATATGTTAACATGAAGTGCTGACTTTATTTTACTCTTGTTCCCCAGAGAATATTACTATGAAAACTTAGTATTATATCACCAGGTCTTGGAACTTTCTGTCCTTTCTGCTCAAAAGCAAACTAAGACTCTAAGGCAAAACTTGACAGAGAAAACACAAAGAGGTGTGCAATATCTTTCTCCATAAATGGAAGCAAACTTGAACATCATATAAATGAATTTAAATATCAAATTAAAGTTACTCAACAGCATCACTTGTGGAAAAAAACCCCAGCAATTACAAAAGGTAATTTTGTGATACCTTGTCTTTATATAAAAAAAAGTTTCAAAACATTTAAAACGATAGCTTCTGTCTACGTACCTATATTTTTCCAAACATCTGGTGTCTCAGATTCTGTGGAAATCCTTATGAATTAGTTTTGAAGACCCCATGTAGACAAATGTGATTAAAATGTGGACTTAGTTTTTAATTGGGATTTTTTTCACTTGCTCAGTGGTAAATTTACTCTGCAGCCTCACACAACTGAAAACAATTATTGGTTTCCTCTGTGCAGAGAATCACTGGAAGCAGCCTCATCTATTCCATTAATGGCATAAAATACTTCTGTTCTTGTACTTATGTCACTCCTGACAGATGCCTGTCGATCCTGATCTGAAAGGCCTTTAGCAATGAAGATTTTACACCCACTCTATCCCACTCTTCTGCTGTTCTTAGCAGTTGAAATCTTTCCTGAATATCTAATCAGAATCTTCTCTGCAGAAGTCCACTACTTCTTGATCTATTTGGAAAAAGGAAAAGCTACAAATTTTGCTTACTCTGACTTCACTGCAGCTTTTGAAAGGAAAAAAAAAATTCAATATTACTTAAAGAAAGTTACGAAATAAATTCAGCAGAAGGTGGTGAAAAGTAATCCTATTTAGGAATGGTAAACATCATCAAGATTGGATGGGATCAGTGTGAAGTGACTCTAGAAGTTATGCAGAAAAACATGTAAGAGACTGTGGAGGATGACTGTGACAAAACAATGTCAGGATACTGTGAAAAGAGATAAACATCACTGGAAAGTATAAACAGGCTATATATAAACAGGAAACATAAAACAGTATAAACATAAAAGCTGCAGTACTGTATCCTATTAGGAAACCTTCATTTTACAGAAAGATGCAAAGCAATTAATGGAACCTTAGATAATAAAAATGGAAAGCAGCTAAAGTGTTGTGTATGTCATCTGAAAGGCTGAATAAGCTGGGACTTCCTGGTTAAAGAAAGGAAGGCTTGAAAAGAAGATGATAGCCCTTCATCTAGTAGGTGACACAGTTACAAGTGAAAAAAAAAAAAAAAAAGTAACTATTTGAAGAGCTTTTTATCTTAGCTTTTTCTAGCACATTTTGCATCAGGCTGCAATCATAAAGGGTTTTCTAGGAACTGGTCACATGTCAGGAGTGTCAGAACAGAGTTTAAGGTTGAATTACCATTACACGTGCCTTTACCTGCTTTAAGGGTGTCCTCAGAATTGGCAAGACTTTCGTGAATCTATCTTCACTTCAACAACTCCACCTTCACTTTGCCATCCACAAATTTTGTCCCCTTGTGCCCTCAGGCATTTCCCATGGCCATCCTTGAATTTTGAAACTGGGTTTCTTAAGTAGATTTTCAGTGGCACTGACTTGTTGACTGGGTCATAATGACATGAATTATTCTGTTATTTGTTGACTTATTGTGTTCATAGTTTCCTTTCCTCAGAAACTGTGACCCTGGCCTCATTAAGCTGAACAGCTTTTAATAACACTTTAGATGAAACAGAGACTCTGGGACAAAGTTTCATCAGCTTCAACAAGGACAAGCGAATCATGTGTTCATTCTCACTGCATTACCATGAAAATCAGAATGTACAGAATACATGTCGATCATTGCAACACTAGAAGTAAGTATATATCTTGGTTTTAAGACAATTGTACGATTTAAATTTGAAAACAAGACACCATAAAATATAGAAAAAGGTACAACAGATCTTTTATTAAATACGCATATACATTATAAATAAATAAATATATACTTGATAGAACATAGAACTCAAAGCAATAACTCAAGAACAACTGAAAACTTGTAGTGAAACAAAAAGAAACACCCTCTCCCACTTGAGTCAATTTTAACTCCTTGTCCAGAGTTCCACAGTCACGAACAATGGTGGCCACAAACACTGGTGGGGTGCAGTCCGGGCGGTGTCGCAGGCAGGTGTGTTCTCACCAACTCCCCAGGTGGAAAAGAAGGAAGAAAAACCTTTGTGGATGACATCTTCCTATGAGGTGTCCAAGCTGGGCTCAGGCAGGTTGCAGCAGAACTGCTGCAGGGGCTCTGGGGCGTAAAGCCATGCTGCCTCCCAAGTCCTATGCTGAGACTGAGATTCTATTATGAAAATTACTGATAGCTAACTAAAGGTTTTGCTAATTGAAGATAAATATTGTAATAACAAAATGTCTGTGTTGTACCTCCTTTATTTTAAAGTGATGATATAATTCTCAACAAGATTTGTCTCCTTTATATCCTTCCAGATGAGCAAGCTGTTAAATAAGGATACTAAAGCCAGAGACTTGAAAAAAACCCTTAGATAATAAAACTGGAAGGGATCTAGAGATCTTATACTATTCATGCCCATGTGCATGTTTAATATCATTGAGGTGAATAAACACGAGAAATTAAGTGAAGTAGCTCACTCAAGTAAGTAAAACTTACATACTACTTTCTTACTTACTAGGTCTGAGAACACATTCCTTAATTACTAAATTAATTTTTAATTTTTCTTAGGTAGATAAAATTAAGTTGTTGGTTTAAGTAACTCTGAATTGTGCAACCATTTAAAAGTGAGAAGTTCTACATATTTACCAGTAAAAAGGATAATAGAAAATGGAGGAACAAAAAAGGCCTTTCAAATACTGCTTTTGTACATGTAAATAGTAACCATTAAGACAACCACATATGTGCAAACAAGTTAAGAGCAGTGTGTTTTTTTAGGGCAAGGTTCATCTACCTGGAAGTTTGCAAATGCTTCCCAATTGCTCAGCTGGATAATTATTCCCACATGTTTACTGAAGGATCTAGCTCTTATGGCAAAGTCAGCTATAAACCAAGAGAGAATTACCATCATGGATTCTTTTGATGTTATGCTTTCATCTAATAGCTCTAGATTTGAATTACCATTAATACAAGTGTAGGTAAAAAGCCATATATTTTTAGAATGCTTTCAATTTTAGGTATGATATTTACCTGATTTGAATGCTTGTAATAGAGTATATAGTTCATATCTACTGTTTCTATGCTATGGCATATTTGATATCAGGGCTAGATTGTGAATTCATCTCTTATTCTGGTCAACAAGAACGTACAAAAGCAAGTCTGCTAAAATCAGTGAAGTTTTTGTGAAATTTTCTTGGGGCCTTGTAAACTGTGTCAGCCTGTGCAAAGACAGTACAGTACTGGATCTGCAGCACTCTCTATGTTGTCTTAACATTTAAGAAAACATCTGACAAATAATCAGCCAAAAATAATAATTAACACTTTAAAGCATCCAAATTCTAGGTTTTCTGGTGACATGGACCATCACAGAAACAAACTACTTCCTATTTTGAACAACAGGAAACTGCCCAGCAGCAGTTATTCAAGTTATACATTTTTGGGTACATTCAGGCTAAGATTTTGAAGATTCACTTGATGTACAAATTTCTTCCCCATTCCGAGCTGCATAAAACCATTCAACTGCCATTTCAATTCAGCCTTGAAATTTAGGATCTTTTTCTTCTCTGAGGATATACTCTCTCCATCAAGTGACCTTTAACTGACTCAACCTCTAATTCTTGAAGCCTCTTTGACAATTTTTACTACCTGATTGAATTGCTTTTCTAGCCTGCTTTGCATGTGAGAACAATCTTCAAATACTTCTTTCTCTTTATAGATATATGTTTTAGAAGTAAATATACAAGATTTCAAGCAAAAGGGAGATTATAATACATGATCATGTCCAGCCAAAAGAGTGAAACCATTCAAAAAAGTTACCAATTAGGAAAAAAACCCATACTCTAACCCTTGCAGCTAAAGAGTTCCACCCATTTAGAAGTCCTTACTCATACAGCTCACATAAATTAGGGAATCTAAGAAACTCTTCCCTGAGCTAAATGATTATTTCACAATCTCTATTATTTATATAGCAATACTATGAAGAATTAGTTTTAACCATTTGGTGGGTTTCAATCACTGCAGCTACAAACTAGAGTCACAGACATTTAATTACAATATATATTATTTCACTTTCTCTGTATCCAAAGTAATAAGATAATATTTCCTAGTTGTCATAAAATACACCACCAAAAAGCTACAATGTCATCATATGTAATACTTTGAACATAGTTAGACATAAGTAGGGGGGGAAATTACAATGTGGGAAGAGAGGTTATTCAAAAAGCACATATGAATTTATAGAAGAAAATACTAAATTTATCCTATTGCCAAATTTTAAACAGCTGAAATTGCTACAGCAATTCAGAAATTATCAAATGTGTTAGGCGTTAGAAGGACAGAGTTCTCTCTCAGTGGGAGTTTTCTTTGCAGTTAAACGACACTATTAACGCCTTTAATGGCCTACTTTGTATCTTCAAGAAATTGAGAATCTTGTCTACACAGTTTAACTTGACAAAAGATACAAATTAGGTCAATCTCTGAAAATATTGCTGAAGTACTGTGCTGCTTTGCCTTTTTTTTTCTTTCCGCCTCCCTCCCAGTTCCAAAGGTTAAATACATCAGCTTGGGTTTCCATAGGGGTTTTAGGCATTGCCCTATTCATCAGTGCAATGCCTAAGTCCCAGGTGGTCTGCTACCAAAGTGGGATTTCCAACCTCCGGGCAGGTTCTAAAGCTGAGAAACATGAATGACATATGAGGAGAGCTTGGTCCCGATGTCACAGAATGCTGCAAACTGACTTGGAAAATAAACTTACTGGCATAAAATGAGGAAGCATATGCCATAGGAGGAAAGGCCGAGAGAATGGGTCTCATTTAACCTGGAGAAAAAAGAGGTTTGGGGGAACCTAGCAGCAGTCTGCTGGTTTCCACCAGGAAGTTATCAGGAAGATGGAGCCAAGCTGTTTACAGCAGCGAGAGGATGCGAAACAAGAGGCATAACTTGAATCAAGACAGTTTCAGGTTATACATAAGATAAAAGTTCACTATGAGGGCTGTTGAGCAGTGGATTTGATCGCCTAAAAAAGTTGTGTGCTGTTGCCAGCCTTGAAAATTTTCAGAACCAGACTGGATAAGGCTCTCATTAACATGGTGTGACCTCATAGCTCACCCTGTTTTGTGGTCATCAGCTCTTGACTCTGCAGGACTCAGATCTCTTGAAGTCCTCTCCAATCTGAAATACCCTATTATGATAATTTCTATTTCAATCTTAAACAGAGAAACAGATTGAATATTTATTGATCTGTCTATTTCCTGTCTGTAATTTAAAGGTTAATATATTTTTAACGAGGAATTAAAGAAAACAAAAACAACAATTCCATCTTGGACGGAGAGGAATGTAGATGCAGACAGAATGCAGATGCAATATTGAAAGATGCTCTGTATAAGTTGTTATGCACAAACAACGAAGAAGCTGTCAGAGTGTGTGAAGGCTGAGCCCAGTTTTGTTTGCATTGATTGTGAGATCTTGGCATTTAAAATTCTGAGAAAATGAACCATAGACTTCCAGGTGATAGAATTCAGTCGGTTCAGAGACCTGTTTAGGAAAATTCCACATAAAATTGATTTAAAGGGCAAAGGAACTCAGGATAGCTGGTAGTTCTTCAAGGATATCCTCCTCAAAGAACAGGCCATTCCATGGCCCTTCAGAAGATCAGCACCTGACCAAACTCAATCTCCAAAACCTCCAAGACCCCATTACCGACAGAGGTATGACAGACTACTCAGGAAGAATGTAAAGGTGTTGCCTAAGCATGTAGTTTGGAGTTAGGAAAGCCAAAGTTCATCTGTAGTTGAAAAAGGGATGGAAAGAATAGCAACAAGAACTTCTGTATGTACACCAATGTACAAGGACATACAAAGGACAGTGCTTTTTTAGTGTCTCAGTTTTTCACTGACAGTGTCTGCTATCTGCCTTCCTTGGTGACTGAGCCTGTTGACAGAGTCTCTGAATATCGCACTGTCCATTGTTCAGAAAGTCAATTAGGAAGCAATCAAGTCAGTTTTGCATACACAAATTCGTGGCATTAGATGGACTTTACTTTGGGTTGCTGAGGAAGCTGAACACAGTCATTGTAAAGCCATGCTTTATCATCTTTGGAAGGTCATGGCAAAGGAAGGAGGTTTCTGATAGCAGAAAAAGGCAGATATCACATGCATCTTCAGGAAAATTAGGAAGGCAAATCCAAGTGATAACAGACCATAGTCTAACATCATTCCTCAGAAGATTATTCAGGAAACCCTCCTGAAAACCTTAGCCAGGCATATGTATGAAAAGGAGGTGATAGGGAAAAGCCAGTATAGATTTAGCAAGGAGAAATCCTACCTACCTATAGTAATACCATGCCAGATTCTGTGGGAATGGGATTAGCAAGTATGTGACATTTACCTTGAATTTGGCAAAACATTTGACACAGTATCACATAGTATTCTTGTAGTCAATTTGATAAGATACAGACTAGAAAAGATAGGGATCAATCCACTAAAGGACAGGGCGTCAGAGCGTGCTCAATGAGCTGGACAGATAAGCTGACAGGAAGTTCAACGAATACAGATTTGTGGTCTCACATTTTTGTGTAGAGTAATTCGGTACAGCAATACAGGTTGGACACCAACTGGCTAGAAGGCAGCTTTGCAGGAAAGGAGTGAGGAGTCCTGGTGTACAAGAAAGATGTAAAATAAACATGGGTCTGCAATATGCCCCTACGGCAAGGATGGACAATGTAGCAGGTTGTGCTGGCAGGAGAGTAGCCAGCAGATCAAGGACTGTGATACTTTCCCTCTGTGAGCTATTCACAGCTGGATTGCAGTGCCTGCTTGTGGGCCTCACAGCACAAGAAAGATACTGACACCCTGTGCAAGTCCAGCGGAGGGTCATCAAGGTGCTTAGAGGACTGCAGCACACAGCGCATGAGAGGAGGATGAGAGGACTGTGTTTCACCCTGAAGGGAAGGGAAGAGGAGAGGAGAGCAGAGCAGAGCAGAGCAGAGGAGAGCAGAGATGTCTCATTGTTTTGAAGTATCAAATAAGCACATGTGGAAAAAAGCAGAAGCAGACTCCTTTCAGAGACAGATGGGGATGGGACAACCAGCAACAGCAGCACAAATTGCATGTCAACCATGTTGGCATACCAGAGTGAGTCCAGTGGAACTGATTAGGGCTGAAGCGCATGAACTATTAGGAGAGACTGAGAGAAATGAGTTTTTTTAGCCTTAGAATAAGAATTCAAGAGGGCTTCTCACTGCTTTTTTAGAGTTATTGGTAGAATGGCATAGAGAAGGTAGAGCCAGGCTCCTCCCAAAAATGCAGTGTGCATTTTACAGGGGAAATGGACCTAAGCTGCAATACAGAAAATTTTGATAAGATTCAAGGAAAATAATTTTATGTGAAGTCTGTTAAGCATTGGAAAAATTTGGCCAGAGAGGTTGTGGAATCTCCATCTATTCACACGGACCAAGCCTTGAGCAAACTGATTTAGTTGAGTGTACTTTGACCAGGAACCTGTTCGGATTACATGATCGTCGAAGTTGCTTCTAGCTTAGATTTATAGATTCTATGATTTACTTTTTCATAGTTTTAGTGAAAGATTGTATGTATCCTATACGTCTAATTTAATGTAAAAGGACTGACTGTATTAATAATGTGTTTTTTAAAAGAGAACATTAAGAAGACAATATAAATATTTTCTATATTTAGAAAGCAGAATTATAGTCTTCCAAAATTTGTTTGGTTTAATGTAAACATAAGGCTTTTCTTTGCTATCCATGAAGCACACAACACCTTTTTTATAATGCTGTACAATAAAAAGAATCCCTAAATGAATTAATTGTGTTTTTCATAGTACATTTCAGATCATATGTTTAGATATTACAGCTGCATATGCACTAGTCACATATGATCACACAGTGTTCTGCTCAGATGCTGTACGATCCTTTTATCATCATATCCAGGACTTTGAAGTAAGGAGAAATCAGTAAAGTAGATATATTTATAAAATATACATACCACACACACACATTTACATACACATACAGAACTTATCATATCTTTTATGCAATCTAGAATTAAGTCTGCCAAGCAGCCTTTTTGATAATTCCCCTTTCCACAACTCTTAGAGCTGTATGTGTAATAGAAGTAATTCTGCCTCTAGAGACACCTTTGCATAACCCACAGACGCTCTCTTGACATTGCCATGTGCCCAGGTGGTGAAGTGAGGTTTGGAAGGTTATGTGTAACAGCACCACCTGGTGAAATATTTTTAAGTTCTACATAAGGCAGTTTTAGTAGACGGACTAGTAGTCTGTGCAAATCAAGACTATGTTGAACGAAGCTTTTTCCAAAATAGTATTTCTACTTGCCACATTTTTAGAGGTGCTTTTAAGATTTCAAGTAGTAGAACCAGCCATTTAGTATGGAACTTGCAATTACCTGAATGTCATGGTCACATCATTGCAGCAGTCATCACAGGAGTGGAAGAGAAGCCTCAAGAAATCATTTAGCCCATCCTGAACAGGATGCTCTGTCCAGAACAGGAGCATTTACCACTGTGCATGTCCTAGCAGCTGCTCCCTAACTTGTTCCATTGATGTAAGATTCTTTCTAGAAAAAAAAAAAATCCTACAGAGTTGCTAAAATCTTCCTTGTTCAACCTACAATCTATTACTTCTCTCTCTGTTCATGATATGAACCAACTATTCCCTTAATTTTGAGAGGTTTCCCTTTCTCCTTCCCCCAACTACCCTGTTTTCCAGTCTTTTATTCAATCTTATTTTTCTGTTATAGGTTATCTTTACTCTGGTCTAGCTCCTCCTGAAACAGCAGTGACAGACTCTGAACAAAGTACTCTAACTTTTGCCTTCCCAGTGCTGAATGGGGCAGCAACAACCTTTAGATCCCTTTGTTTTTTGTTTTCTATATGAAGTGGATTTCTCCTACCTGTGGGTAGCACCATGTGTTTCACTCTGCACAGCAGAATTGTACTTTTCTATATCATATCTCGAGGAGTTGAAGTTTCATTTTCATTTCAAAGATACTTGAGATCTCTTCCTTCTTGATTTCACTTGTAGATTTAATAAATCATTCTCTTATCTCATCCTCAGGCTACATATGGAAATATGAACCGGACTTAGGACAGGTTTGTACAGAATCTTCCTAGATGGCTCAGATTCATTCAGACACGATGTCAGAAATAGCTGCTCCCTTGGTGCATACTTTCTGAGTGCTAGCAATCCTGCACCCACTCTATAATAATTTAATCTGTGGATTTTTTCTCCTGGTTTGCATAGGAGAATACCATCAGAGATGGGTTTAAAAACCTTATTCATCTTTTTTCTCTGAAGTCTGTTACACTGTCATGGACAGAAGTCAGATATCATCGACCAATGCCTAGGATGAAATTAAATCAGGTATAGGTGAACTGAATGCATCTCTTCTACCCAGATATTCTCTCTCTGTTACAAAAAGGACTCTTAATTTTTTCTTAATCATCTTTACTTTGATTGCTATCTGATTACAACTGACTGAAAAAAAATTTATACCTATTCACCAGGCCATTCCATAAGGCCTTTCATAGCATCTCCTTGTATTCAGTGGGTCTTTGGTCTTGATTTCACTACTCAAGTAATTAAAAAAAATTTTCACTACAGGTTTTACTGTTACATCATTTCATGTACATAATTTCATTCCATTATTTTTCCCTTCATATTATTTTATACTCATTTTTTTAATCGGAATCAGATTTTTCTTCTGCTTCCCCCCCCAAAGGGAAAGTACATTTTATAAGAATCCAAAAAGGTTTTTCCACAGGAAAAGTATAAAAAAGTATTATTAACATTAGACTTATTAGACTTCCTGTCCTCTTCTATTGTGGACTTAAACATTTTTTTTGTAAATGTAGCATAGCCAGAAAAACAACAACGTCCATGAAAAAAAAAACCAAAACCAGGAAACAAAGCCCAAATAAACAAAAAGGTAAAATCAAAATAGAAAGCAAGGAAAGCAGGAGCATAAAAGGAGACTTATGATTAGCCTATTTGCTTACCCTTAACCCATGAAAGAAATCATAGGAAAAAAATGCAGCACATTTTGAGTATTTTAATTGGGGGTTCTTATGCATTAGATATAGAGACAGTATGGAAAGTGAGTGCAATGGATGCTCTGCAAGACAGACATGGTGTTAAAACAAAATTATGATAAAACCAGAACAGTACTATATCAAAAATGAGAAACCAGGATTACTCTTCCAAGGACAAGTGACTGGAACTGACACTTGGCAATCTTCTGTCACTCCCCAGTGTCAGTTCTTATGCTCACATTCAGCTCTGTGCCAATGATATGGCTTGCTTTGTTTGTCTTCCAGACCATAAAGTTGTGTATAATTTTTCCAAGGACTCCTTGAACACGATAAAGCTATTGCTTTCTAATAGTGCCACAGGGCTCAACAGGTACTCCAAAACTAAATTAATCCTTATATTTTCAGAATAGTTAGGGAAGATGGGAAATAACTTCCCTGAAATTATATAATTCCAGATATCTATAGCAAATACAGAATTGCATCACTTTTTCTTGCTAAAGCTGTTAACCACAAACACCATGATCCTTACAAAAAAAATGTCATGTGTCTTTTGTTGTTTGGTTGCTTTGGTTTGGTTTTTTTTCACTGAGATGAGCTGTATTGATCCCAGGAATACCCAAATTCACTGCCTTTTCCTGTAAGTGGTAGCCATATCAAAATATTGGGAAGACAGAATCTTTACATTATCTACAAGCAATATACAACTCTCTACACTTTTGAATTCACCTTTGTTATGAAATGCATTTACACTTTCTGTCAATGCATCTACAACAGAGCATTGAAGTTGGAGGGCTTACTGTTCCACAGTCCAGTAGACTATATGGCACTTGATCTATAATTCACACTACTGTGTATTTTAACACCAATTATATTTTTTTGTGATACTTTATACAATTTTATTGCATGCCTTCGTCTTATTCAGTTATTCAGCAGTAGTCTACAACCTAATTTTTTCTCTATTCCAAGTTACCAACCCATTCATAAAATAAATCTTTCTCTCTTTTTTCTTTTTTTTTTCTGAATAAAAGCTCCAAACGTACGAGGTTTCCCTTCTAAAATTTTACTTTAACTATTCATCCCCTATTATGTTACTCTACAATTTTTCTTAAATGTGGTATGCTTTGTAGCTCACACAAGCCTGTATAAAGCAAACACACTGAGGAAGAATGTGTGTGCCATATAAAGATTTGTTATACTAGATAAGATATTCCACATTGGTTTATAGTGTGTTATGGTTTCTTATGGATACAAATAAACACCTGGAGGATGGTTAAAGCTTTCAGTTTTTGCTCCGGTATTTTCTGCACTGATTTTTCATCCTTGTGATTGCATCGATGCTATTATCTTACTAATAGTAACAGTAACAATGTTATGATTATCATATTCCTTTGTTTAAGTGAAGTGAAGCAATATTTTCAGTAATAAAACAAAGTAAATTAGCTATAGATGAAGGAAGAAGAAAAGGCTGCCTCTGACAAACATGGCAGTGAATATACTATATTAGCAACACCTGCCTTATCAAGAGAATGCATTTATACAAATGGGATTTCAGTCAGGATAAGTATTTTTTCGGAGCTGAACTCTCTGGTTTCAACTCTCACATCTCCTGGAAAATCAAAGTACCTTTTATTCTTAGGCTAAAGACTTCATATACTTAATATTTAATTTGTGTCCATCCGAAGTCAGGACTCAGTGTCAACATTCAAAGGGCTTGAACACCTTCAGACTCAGTCATATCTGTTGTAGTTCCTTCTTTCTCATGCCTGATTTCCTCTGACAGTGAGGAGGCCTGCTGTGTTACAGGAAGACCTTTATTCTTTACCCTTTGGCACCATATCATATATTGATTATACATTTACTCCTCACAGCTACTCTGCTACTGATGCTTCACTCTAGTTTATAACATCAGAAAACATGCAGCGTTAATGAAAAAACTTTTTTTTTGGTATTTCAGGTTCCAGGCTCACTTAGGAGCTCCTTAAGCTAGTAAGTATTTAGAAAATTTTCTATTACAATGACAGCTAAAAGATAAAGTGTGATTTATATCATGGGTATGTTCTGGCGAGGGGGTAGTGAGTTAATGCAAATCCTTTGTGATCTGTCGTAGCTAATTTTTTTTAAGTCACAGATTCTTCTCTCAGAACATGTCTTTATCTAAAACGTGTCCTTATCAGAGAGAGAGGGAGAATGAGAAGTATCAGAGAGTTATAAAGAACTGTTTATATCACTCACTGTGTTTCTGGTTTTCCATCTACAAAATGGTGCTGTCTTTTCTCACAGAAATTGCATGCATTTTTATTTAATCTCTTTAATGGATGTTGACATAAACAGAAGAATGTATCTAATTACCTCTTCCACTTCAATTTCTGAGTTCCACTATATCACATGGCATTTGCATCTCACAAATGTTCCTTTTTTGCAATTCTCTTTTGATCTATTATCCTGCCTGTTGAAAAATTTTCAAACTATTTCCTTGTCTTTGAAAATTCCCGCTTTTCACTCTGTAGAGGATGGCTGTGATCACCAGGACAATATTCTCAGATATTCCCCAGTGTAGCCTAATGCATCATCTGCACAAGTAAAACTTTCCAAAATTTTGCAGTAATTCAAATGAACAAAGCTGTTTGCCAAGGAACACTTTAGGAGTTTATAAGTTTAGTGTTACTTTATATAGAAGTGATTTAATTGCATTTGTAGTGTTCATTCAGAATGTGTTCTACATTTTTTGGAAATCAGTATGGCTGAAAAAAATTCATAAAACCACAGTGACATGACTTTTCTTTTGATCGTAGGAGTTTTGTAGGTCACACTCCTAGGAATGCTGAGCATCTCTGCAGAACCTGTTTGTATTAAAGTGTTGATGTTTTGCTCTCTTGAGGACTGAGACTTATTTCAATGGGATTTATCAGTATTTACACAGACTCAGGAATTGGCCCAGCAATAATAAAAGAATGAACTTATCTTCAAATTGAGATTTTTTGCAGTAATTGTGTTATATGAATTGGTTCACCTCTAACTAGTTTTTCACATTTAAACGTTGATGGCATAATGCTAAGACAAATATTTTTTTGTGCTTTTTTAACATTGTTATGGATGTCTGTCTTTTTTTAGAGAGGAAAGACTGTTCCTGTTGTGTTGTAAATGTGCTTTTACTATTTCTGTAAAAGAATCTGAGGGGAGAAGGATGAAAGAAATATCTGATCTAAAATTTTCTGGGATCACATATGGATTCTTCACTGGCCAGAGGTCATTCGGTGAGTTTAAAAGGCACATATTTTTTGTTTCTGGATCTCTCCCTTCACTGAATAAGGGCTGGGTTGCTCTGGTTCACCAATTAATTAACAGGAAATTCTCTAGGAAAAGTAAAAGAGGGAAAAGGAATGGCTTTGCGTCTCACTTTTGTGTGATGTTTTTGTAGTACTGAATTTAACTACCATTTTAATACAGTTGGAGTTTTGGATGAGAGCAATGTGGGTGAGAAAAATTGTGTCCCTTGATCTGTTTGTTGAAAAGATATCTGTTTTCTATTATCAGTCTTAATGACTATCCTCCAAGATTTCTGCAACACTCCAGAAACTCCAATCATAATAGCAGGAGCATTACAATGGGTGCACATTGCTGCTTTTGATGAAAAAACTTCAAAATGGCTCTAGGGGAATAGTTTGGGTACTTTGTTGAGATAATCGTCTCAAAACCTCTTCTCCATAAAGGTCTTGCTGTGGTGCATCCATACTGGAAACTTGCCTCCAACAGTGGCTAATGGTATATGCCCAGTATTATGCACAGAAGTTCATGATGACTAAAAAAGAGACCACAACTTATGTGAAGATCCATGGCTGGACTTTACTGTTCATCTAATGACATAACAGTCTAATCAAATATAAACCCCACTTATTTTTAGTTCAGTTACAACAATAATACAACTTATAACAAAAATTTCTTTATTCCATTAGTAATACAATAAAATCAAAAAGTGTCTCTCTTTAGGTTCTTGCCCTTCCAGTGGATTTTTGTAGCTGGTTGTCAGTGTCCTGAGTTTCTGCTAAGAGGAGTAGAGTCTTGAAGGCTCATTCCTCGGGTTTGCTCAGCGTTGTTTTTTCACATTTCCTTATTTTACCAGGGTTAGTTATGCTATGCTTACTTGGGTTTGGTATGGGTTTTTTGCCGTGATGCTTTTAAAAGCAGAAGAACTACATAGTTGAACAAAGCTATACAAAAATTGAGATAAAACAAGTTAGGTAACACCACATATAAAAGAGAAGTAAAACTACAGGACATGCAGCTTGACCTTGACATGACCTTGAAGCTGAGTAATTCGGCTGTTAGAGCTACAACATCCCAGACAACACTCATCTGATCACAGAGCAAAAATAGCTTTTTTTGTTTTGTTTATGTTTTTGTAATTATGGTTGAAACCAGCTTAAAGCACCAAACTGGATGGGCCATAAGGCTACAGCAGGAAGGTGTATAAAAATTGGACAAAATGTGTAGTAATGTCTCCTTTGATTCTCATTTCAACATTTAGTAATTTGTGGCTGTGAAAAACTAACTTTTCATGCACTTTATGAAGGTTGTTTCTGAACCTAATAGTCAGCATCAGATTTCCCCCATCAGCCTATAACTTTCTTGAGTTGCTATTTGAATTGTTGGAAAAATTTAGCATTCACAGCATGTTTCAGCAAAAAGTTCCACACCTTGCTTGTGCACAATATAAGGAAGCCTTTAATTTAAATCAGGACAATTCCTCCAATCTATATTTAATATAAATTTTACTTTAATTCAGACCTGAAAACTGATGTATACAAAACACATGGGCCTGAATAGTTTTCCTTATTTCCCTACTAAACTTGATTACTTTGGTAAGTTTTTAAACTCAAACAGGGTTTGTGGGAGAATATGTTTTGGTCCTGATTTCTGTTGTATACTCTGTCTTTTTCTATAAAACTGAAGATCATTAGCCTTATAAGAAAAAATCATGATCAAGTCATTATTTCCTACCACACCTGTGAATTTGGTAACATAAGGGACACAGGCACGGCTACTTCAGGGAGAATGGTAGAAAAGGAGTTCCCAGGTTTATTAGGTATTGGTAGCAGACAAAATAGGTGCTAATCTTCCTAAACCTCATAATCTGTGACATTCTTAATCAAAATATTTGTGTAGCCTTTATAGATTTTATTTTCTGAAACAGTCAATGATGAGAACATGTTTTAAAAGATCAGCTTTTCATAGACCTATAAAACTCCTGTATTTCTCATTCATTTAAAACATAAATCTACAGTTAAATAGAAAATCCAGGATTTCTTAGCCTAATTTTTTTTCCTAGCCTAATTCTCCCTACCTTTGGATATTTTTACCTTTCCATATCAATGCAATCAGTTTATGAATTAGGCAAGACTGCATTAATTTTTTTTCCTCTTGCTGTAAGTATATCAGCATGGCAATTTTGATGCTTCATACTTTGCTCCTGATTGTCTTGATTGTGGAATTCTGATTGTCTTTTGGGATTTCCATTTGTACTAAACTTATAAATTTCAGTCTTTTCTAAATGTCTCAGCTGTGTAAAAAATGACCAACTTTTGGGTTGTTTTTTGTTTGTTTGGGTTTTTTTAATAAATCTGCTTCACTCTGAAGGACCTGTTTTATAACTGAATATCTTCTGTAACCAGAAGATTTTATCTTAATTTCACTCATTATTAGATTGCCTTATAATTCTTATCCTTTTTCCTATATGTTACTAACTTACCAAAATACCATTAAACCACTGTCACAGTTGCTTTTGAACATTCTCTACAGAGTCATGTAAGCATTCTCTTGTATTTTTTCTTCAGTCTATTGCCCTCTTTTGACTTCACTGCTCAGCAGGAGACTGATGGTAGACTTTGGACAAATGTTCCGAGTCATATATTGATCCCTTACTGGTTTCTTATAATTGTCATCAAGCTGTTGCTTGTTCTTTATTCTTGAGTCTACTTTTTTCTTTATTCTATGACTATCTTTGAAAGTAAAAGTAGTGACTTGCTCTATAAATTCCATTTCCTTTCCAAAGCCTCAAATTTGCTTTTAACTAGTACTTGATATAGTGATATAGTTCTACCTATATTTTACATCTTTAAAATGTTTATCACATTTGTTTTATTAATTTTGTTGCCCTTAGCTGCTTATCAAGTGTAGATGTTACAATGTTTTGAATGATTGTGTATATGGTCAGTCTGACTATACACAACTCAACTACTGGATGAACAAACACTGTTCAGGAAAACACATCACTAGTGAAAAATCATGTCAGTAGCTAAATTATTGGCATCACAAAGCATACAGCCTTCCACAATCACAAAACATATACTCTTCCACAATCAAAAGAAAAAATTGGGGCTTTTTTCAATCAGAGACCTACATGGAAATTCAATTTAACTCCAGGAGGTATGATATTAGGACCTTATAATGAAACGGGACTTTATCATAAAACCCAAGAATGATACAATTCAGATGAGAAGTGCCATAATTAATGAAGAAAAATTATTACTGTTTTTCCACAAGGCTAAAAAATATAAGACTGTCCATACTGTCCTGCACAATTTCTAGTCCATTGGCGGTGAACATTACAGAGCGCACCTAAGATCAGGACAAGTATAGGATAATACTCCCTCCGGTTTAACATGTTTGAGTCTTTCCTAGCAAGCTCTTTAACTCTGATTATAATTTTTTGTAGTCCTTGATTAGCTAATTCCTTGGGTTTTTTTTCCCTAGCAACATAACTGCTGGAGGATTTTTTCCTGTCTGTGTATTATTTTGATTTAATATACATAAAAGTCTGTAACTTCTTGAATCAAGACTCTCTGTTTGTGCCCAAAAAGTGAAAATGAGGTGGTGTAGAAGTATTTTACCATACTAGTGTAGTGACAGTTATTACAGATAATTTACTGCAGTAAGCATAACATAATCACAGTAGTCTATGTTCAGCTAATTAGCATGACTTTAAGAGCAGTTCATTAGGTGGTCATTTCAAACTAGCATGAGTGGTTTTCAAGTAGCAATTCAAATCACCCATATGTCCAATAAACTTGCATCTGAGCAGAATGATATTGACAGTATTGGTACAAAAATGCATGACCAAGGGTATCCTGCTTTTAACCTAAAAACTTATTTACTGGATACTTTCTCAAGGCTATGAGATTGAGTGCTAGATTCTGCCATATCACTGAAAATGCTCAGTACATTCATATAAGTTGTAAATAGTTGCCTATTGAAACAAAAGTCTTTGATCATGATAACTGAGACCTACATTGAATAAAAATTATGCATAACATAAAAATCAGTTGCTAATTGATCAATATGTGTATCTTTCAAAAGAAAAATTTAGTGCTGGTCAGGTAAACTGGATACTTGGAGGAGAAAAATACTGTATTATACTAAGCATTTACTAAAAAAAAAATCCATGTAAAATGTTTCAACCTTATATAAGTAGAAAAAAATTTGTCTTTTGTGCTACTTTTTTTTTCTTAGTGATCACAAAGTCCTTCAGAAACTTGGATTTTTTTTTTCATGGATATTTGAGTTAAAAATACATGAAATTTAGTAAATATATCTAATAAAGGCTCAGGAACCAAAAGATAAAAAATAGAAATGCATTGGAAATATTTGGATTAGCAAACTAATTCTTTTAATCTTATCATAATGTGATCAATAAGGACACATATAACGGCACAACAAGATTTAAGAACATGTAGGTCTTTACCTGATATCTGACACCATGAGCTGGAATGCAGCTTGGTAAAAAAGGACTGGAAGGTTCTGGTGGACAAGCTGAACCTTAGACATTCTTGTGGCAAAGAAGGACAACAGCCTACTGGCCAGCAGGTTTCAGAAATTATTATTCCCCTCTTCCTGGCAGTGATGCGATACATCTAAGGGCTACGTCCACTTTTGTCCTTCTCAGTACTATGGAGACATGGATAAACTGGAGTGTGTCCAACTAGTGTCATGAAGTTGATTAAGCAGTTTGAGGATTTGTCTCATGAGGAAAGGCCAAGACTGTTTATTTTGAAGAAAAGAATGTTCAAGGGGGATCTTTCCAGAGTGTATAAATACTTGACATGGGGCAGAGAACAGAAAAGATGGAGACACTCTTCTCAGTATTGCTCAGTGAAAGAACAAGAGGCAATGGGCACAACATGTAAGAAAAAAGACATGGATTAGAAAAAGTTTTTTTACTGTAAAGTGATCAAACATTGGAAGAGGTCACCCAGGGCAGCTGTGGATTCTCCACTCGTGGAGGTATTCAAAACTCAACTGAGCAACCTGATCTAGCTGACCCTGCTAATCTTGTCGGACTAGACAATCTTCACAGGTCGCTTAGAGCCTCAACTGTGAATTTTCTTTAGGTCTTCAGGAGACAGAAATCTCCTGTGGAATGGATAGATCTCTGGTACTTTAGTTTTCAAGATCTTGATTTTTTTTTTTTATGTAAAAGTTTACACAGAGATTCTTAGTGATAAGATGGTGCTCAAATCTCGGAGAGATTGCTGTAGCAGCCACTCGTAAGCTTCTCTTCCAAATACACATTGCTGATACACAGTTGTGCATCAAATCACTGGTTTGAAGAAAACTTCTGAAGCTGGAGTATTTTGCTGGTTAATATCAACACTTTTTCTCCAAAACAATAAGACTTGGTAATCCTCATGTTCTCTAGAGAAGTGTTCACAATGTGAAATAAGCCTCATTAGTGAGGCAAAGGGCTGGACTGCGTTTGCCAACGACATTTACTCTATAGCTCCCCATTCCTTAGTGCTAGCTGCAGTAGGGTTGGGTTGTGCCGCCAACCCACAATCTCTTTGTTTAAGGTGTGACGCTGTGCCAGGACCTGACTCAACGCACACAACCAAAGCCTCCCATCAGAAAATCACTTTGCCCTCCAGAACTCCAGTACTCCAATCTATCACTCATCCATTACCAGGGGATATCATGGCCACAGGGACCTCTTATCCTCAGTAGCAGCTCAGTCCCTCCTGCTTCACTTCAGAAGTAACACTTTCTCTAAAATCCTGGGATCCATTACTCTTGGCAGAACTCTCTAAACTTGGGGTTTGGAATGTTACCAATTCTTACAACTTTCTGCTATCAACTGAGTGATCTTATCAAATACGCAGCTGAAACCATTACCTCACACTGCTTCATAGAATTCTGAAAGTCATCTGTGGATAACACGTTTTTACTAGGGTCACTAAGTAGCGCAGCAGAGGTCCGAAAGCAAGCAGTGCCAGCTCCATCTCTAAAGGGAGCATGCAGCATTTGTCTGTCAGAACATGCTGAAGCTGTGAAGAAGGAGAGGAAGAAATACAAGACCTCTGCAGGAATCAGAGAGACAGTATAGTCCGAGCAAGTGGGAAAATTATGGATAAAATTTACCTGTGATCTGTGGAGTGATGTTCAACTCTTCTGTAGTTTTATGCTTAAATCTAATCCAATATACTATTAACTTAATAACATTTCTTAGAATATTCTTTTCTCAGTCTAAACAAAATTTTGGCCAGTATATAAGTAATAGCATTATAATTATAAAAACATGAGCCCAGATTGACTTTCTTGGAGCCAAGAAGACTATAAAATTAAACCCAGGAAATTCTTCATTCAGGAAAAATATTATGTATACTGTCTTGCAAAAACTTATTTCATTGATTAATTCCGAGCTTTTGAAAAATCTCACAGAAATCTCAGAATTAATATGCATAGACTAATGTTTGCTTTTAAGTATATTTCTGTAAGAAATTCTGTCATCATCTTTTGAAGAGCAATAGTAGAATATAGCTGCAGTTATAAGGTTTGAGAGAGCAAGTTGTGTTCGCTGAACTCAGTAAAATGAATCTAGAAAAATTCAGTAAAAATTAGCAGCCTTCAATGTTAAATAATACAAAAAAGCTATGTATCCCCAATGGAGAAGATAACGTTGTTAAGTAATGCCCATGAGATTTACTATTTCTCAGTCTTTGGGTTTCAATGTCCCAGTGAGTGCCACATATCCTGCACAAAATTTAATAGCACCCTTCTAAAATCGTGGTCAAGCCAGATATATTAATGTATTGTTCTTATGGCAGGGGTGGCTCATGGGCTGGTGCCTCCCAAGACCACCCCCCAGCAGGGCTGGCTGACCTGTTTTTGACCACGCTGCCACATCCAAGCTCTGGAAGTGCCATTCAGCCCCTGGCTATGTATAATTTTACTGGTAGGACAATGTGACCTGCAATCACAGCTCAGCATAAGGTAGCCTGATGGATGTGGGCAGTGGTATTACAGTGCAACTTTGGTGGCCAGCTGCTGAGGAAGGGAGTTTGACCAGCAGTGGACTTGTGGGCAGTGTTTTGCTCAGGCCAGTTGCCATGGTTCTTTTGAGTGTTTGCTATGTTGCAGGACTGTGGGATTCAACATCTTCTCCATGCAATTTATTCCCCATGGCTAGGAAAGTCCTACAGATGACCCGAGTAGTTGAGAGCATTCAGGGTAGCTGAGTAGCTACTCTGAGAAGCTGAGTAGCTGTCTTTCTTCTCCCTCTGCTGAGGGCTAGTCTGCATCCCTGACCAGAACACTCATGCAGAGGAAGGCAAAAGAGAAGGGAAAATGAAGGTAAGAGGTGACGGAGATTGATTGAGCCAGAGTGAGCAGTGAGCAACGTAGGGAACAGCAGGTTCTCCTGCACTTCCTATTCCTCTCTAGCTCTTTCCCTAGGACCTATGACAGATCTCCTGACACTAGTAATAAGCTGTGATAACAGAGAGCCACAGAACAGTTGAGACTGGAAGGGACCTCTAGAGATGTTCCAAATAGAAGTTCTCTAAGTTAATCTGCTACTGTAATGTGTAATGCCTCTGGCAAACGGTTGCTTTGACAAGCAGCTGTGGACCTCAACCTTTTGTTGTGTTGTTTTGCTTCTCCAGAGGAGAATTGATGCTTAGACACCAGCTGGCTAAGGAACAAATTCTTTGATGTAGTTGAAGTCCCAAGGGTACACAGGAGATAGTTTCTGACAATCTTAAGTGCCGTCCGTGCTGTTTTATCCCTTTTGGAGAAATAAGGGGGAATATAAGGAGAGATTTTTTCTGAAAGTCCTTTCCTTTTCAACTCCAGATTATAAAATTCACTATACTTTCCTTTTCCCTGAGGCATAGGAAACTTTCAGGTTGAGTCAAGTAAGTATGTTTGTTTTAGACTAGCTCGGGTAATTGGTCTCTAAAAACATATGGCATTTCAACTTTACCAATGACATAATTGTGATTTAACTGCACTAATGTTCACTTAATTAAATGCATCCTGGTAGGACTAAAAACTAAAGCATTCAAATTATAAGTTCAAATTCAGGTTTGAGTGCTCATAGTTTCACTTATCTTGTCCATATGTAGAATGTTGCAGTTGTTATTCACATGACAGTATAGCATTTTTTTCACTGGACCCCTACCTCTATCTATAGATTTGCTTTAAGAACTGATGAGGGTTTTAGACATAAAGGTGTGGGATGTTTCTAGATGGAGTTTGAAGAATGAATTGAAAGATTCAGGTTTCTAGTTTGGAGAGAGAAAGTAGTAGGGGTGAGTCTAAAAACTGGGCGAGAAAACAGAGTCCAATGGAAACACATCATATGCTGAGTTGGAAAGGACCCACCAGGGTTGTATAGGCCAATTCCTGGCCCTGCATAGGACATCCCAAGAATCACACCCTGTTCCTGAGAGCGTTGTCCAAATGTTTCTCGGACTCTGTCAGGTTTAGTACTGTGACCACTTCCCTGGGAGCCAGTTCCAATGCCCAACCACCCTCTGGGTGAAGAACCTTTTTCTATTAGCTAATCTAAACGTCCCCTAACTGAGCTTCATGCTGTTCCTTTTATTCCTGTCACTGGTCACAAGACTGACGTGATCAGAACTTGTTCCTCTGCTTCCCCTCATAAGGATGTTGAAGACTGCAATGATGTTTCCCCTCAGCCTCCTCCTCTCGAGGGTGAACAGACCGAGTGATCTCAGCCACTCCTCATAAGGCTTCCCCTCCAGACCTTTCACCATCTTTGTTGCCTTCATTTGAAGACTCCGTAAGAGCTTAATGGTTTTTCTTATATTGTGGTACCCAACAGTGCACACTATTTTCTAGATGAGGCTGCACCAGTGCAGAGCAGAGCAGGACAATCCCCTCCCTTGACCGGCTGGTGATGGTTTGCCTGATCCCCCCCAGGACATGGTTGTCCCTCCTGGCTGCCAAGGCACTACTGATTCATATTCAACCTTCTATCAAGCAGGACTCCCAGGTGTCTTTCCACAGCGCTTCTCTTGTTCCTTGTCTATACACACAACCAAGGGTTGCCCTGCCCCAGATCTGGCAAAAAAGTTTTGCTGAAGTCCAAAAAGATTACATCTCTTGGCATTCTTAGATCAACTAGGTATGTTACCCTGTTGTAGAAGGAAATTACCTTCATCAAGCAATACTTCCCCCTCATGAAGCCATGCTATCCCCCAAGTGTTTTCCAATACTTCCCAGAATAATATTTTTCATTATTTTACTGGTCACTGAAGTGAGACTGACGGGCTTGTAGTTTCCAGGGTCCTCTTTCCTGCTCTTCTTGAAAATAAGGACAGTATTTGCCAGCTGCGGCCTCTCTGGATTTCCAAGACCACTCAAAAATCACTAGAGAGGCTTTGGGATGACATCAGCAAGCTCTTTGAGGATTCTTGGATGAATCCCATCAGGCTCCACAGATTTGTAGGGAACCAGATGAAGCAAGAGATCCCATACAAGTATAGGGTCAACTGAGGATTGATCATTGATCATGATCCTCTAGCTCAAGGTACTGAGAACCCTTTGGTCTGTCATCAGTATTGAAGATAGGCACAGAATGCATTAAACATCTCTGCCTTGTCCATGTCTTTGTGATCATCCTCATCCTGTAATGGCCCAATGTTATTTCACCACTGCCTTTTGCTATTAATATATTTGAAAAAAACTCTTTATTGTCCTCCACATTTCTGGCCAGCTTCATCTCCAAGTGAGCTTTGGCCACATTTTTTTCCTACAGGGGCAAGCAACATCTCTGTATTCTTACCATGTCACCTGACCTCGCTTCCAGCGGGCATACGCCTTCCTTTTATGTCTTATTTCCAAGAGAGGATTCCTGTTAAGCCAGGCCGCCCTCTACCTCACCTACTTGACTTGCAGCATTTAGGAATTGCCTGCTCCTGTGCCCGTAAGAGGTGATGTTTGAAAAGTCATTATGTTAGTTCTTCTTCCTCTGCTGTTGAAGCACCTTATGTCTGGTTTTTCAGCAGAGTCTTAAGCTGATACTATCATTCTGGAAAGGCATGAGATACCACTCGGCAACGTTTGACTTAATTAAGTTTTTGCTGTGGAATTATAATTTTATTTCCTGAGAAATTGCATGAGACTAATATAATGAGGAATTAGTTGTTACAGGCATAAGATCTTACTGAAATAACAAACAAATTGCATGATCATCATGGTAAACTCTTTGGAATAGCCTTTCCTGTTCAAGTTCAGGGAGGTGGAAAGTAGTGGAAAGCTATTAAAGCAGAATCAACTGCGGGAAGAAAGACAACCAGTTCTGTCTTCTCTATTAACATACTGTCTCAGTTCCAAATACTTTTGCGAGGATGATTGTTTCACAAAAAGAACATACTTCATTTTGCCTGTTCAGATATTTTGAATTTTTGTGAGTACATATAGGATCATGTATTTATTCTTGTAATTTACATAAGTGGATGTGATATTGGTCTTTCCACCTCTGAGAGATCAGAACTCAGATGCCTTCAAATACCAAATACTGAGCTCTGCTTTTAAAAGAATTTTTATGTTGTAATTGTGGTTTGTCTCTGAATTTTTTTTAAACTCCCCATGCTTATCCCACTATATATGTGTGTGTGTGACAGTGAGGGTGGCCAACTCCATAATTTTTGAAGTGATTGCAAGTAAAGTCTTTTCATGTTGCAAAAATTCTCACACCCACCTCTACTAGCTCCTTCCCAGCAATTAGTTCTGCCAGAATGTTCTCCCCACATAGATTTATGTTCATCCTTCAATAATATCACTGCTGCTTCTGAGAGTTTTTTGCCCTCTCTCCCAGAACAGTGGGTGCGGTTGTAACTTTCCACTTCTTCCCCGTCTGTTCCTCCTGCCCCAGCAAGAACTTTGGCGGAAAGAAGATTGAAAGCCAAGGAGCTTTTCTTCTGTCCAGCCAGCTGACAGAGGGGGCAGGAAAGCTCAAGTCTCATCCCTCCTTAAAAACTAAGAAGTGCAAATGTATGGACAGGGGCGCTTCTGAGCTATACGTGCTATTGTTTTCTCTGCTTTGTTACACTTGTAGATGATGTACCTCTCCTTCTTCTGGATAAAAATATGAACAATGGCACAGAAATTAGGTGTTATACATAATTTACTTTATAGTCCATATAGTTTCAGTCTATATCATCCTAGTTACCTGCCTTCTCTTCCACTTGGCTAGTGGTTAGCCCTCTATTCTACATCTCTCACTTAGGATGACTGACTTACGAGGACTGACTTATGATGACCACTTATATTAGCTCCAGTTTTTCACCTGTTGTAGTATTGCAGTACTCCCAAGTCCCTCTTGCTCCTAACGTTACTCCTGTCACCAGGAGACACCCTTGGGACATTCAGGCCCAGTAGTATCCATGTTGCTCTTGTCCGTTCCTCTTCCGGGAGAGCTTAGGCAGCCTCTGCATGTTTCAGGACGTGACAAAGCAACAAGAAAGGCTAGAGAGTAGGTCAGAGAGGGCAGATATTTATCCCGTGGGGTGGGACATTCAGCGAGACAGTGAGCTAGGTAAGCAGACCTGCCTGTATGTGCTTACAAAACTTCAGCCAGTCAATGCTGTGCATGACAGATACGTAACTTGAGCGTGCTGTGAGTCCAGGACGTTTCCAGCGCCCACTTTGCTAGGAATAACCAAGTCCTTCACAACATGGTAAGCTGGGAAAAAAAGTATATTATGTTTCTTCCTAATTCGAATGCTGGTTTTGACAAAAATCGAGGTATGATTTCTAAAAAGAAGATTCCGCCTCCGGAAAAGGTACCCAGCGAAACAGCCCTTCAGAGCTCTCCGCCCGTGGGAGTAATTTCAAAGAAATTTCCCAATGTCTCTCCCTCCGGCGCCGGGAGGTGCTGCCACGCACCCTCGGGAAGGCAGCGACGTCCCCGCGGGGAGCCGGGCAGGGCCGGGACCAACGGGGGCGGGCGCGGGGAGCGGCACACGCCGCGCTCTCCGCCTCACGGGCGCCGGCGGCACCGGCACCTGCGGCCGCACCGGACCCCTCCAGGGCCGCACGCAGGCTGGCCCCGACCCTCGGGCATCTCCCGGCGCCGGGGCGGAGGAGCGCAGGGCGGGGGGTGCTTTCACGGTCGCTCCCGAATAGACCTCCCTCTGCCGCCACCGCCGCCCTCGGGCGCTCGCTCTGGAGGGCAGGGGTGTCACCGGGCGAGAAGGAGCGCACCTCCCTCCCTCCCCCTCCTCCGGGGGAGCCGGGCAAGGCATGTGCGTGCGGGGCGGCGCCTTCCGGAGGCGCACCAAGCCTCGGGCTGGCTGCGCGGCGGCCGCGGCATCCCGGCGCACCATGCCCATGCCGCCGCCGCCGCCGCCGCGGCTCCTCATCTCCGCCTCCCGCGCGGGAGCGCGCCCCGCTCCACTCCCCGGCTGCCTCCTGCAGCAGCGGCGGCGCTGAGGGAGTTGCGCGGAGCTCTGCCCGATGTGGCAAGAAGCGATGATGATGAGGAGGAGACGCCGCTACCTGCTGGAGCGGGCAGAGCAGGCTGGCGGCGGCTGCGGGGCGAGCGGCGAGCAGTCCCGCTCCCGGGACTGGCTCTACGAGTCCTACTACTGCATGAGCCAGCAGCACCCGCTCATCGTCTTCCTGCTCCTCATCGTGATGGGCGCCTGCCTGGCCCTGCTAGCCGTCTTCTTCGCCTCCGGGCTGGTAAGAGTCACCCTCTCGCTCTGGGACCTGCGCCATCCCCGGGTCGCTGGGCATCCCCGCTGCCGCCGCCCGGCATCCCCTCTCTCGCCTGTCCGGTGGCATCTCCGCACCCGACGCCCTCCGCCGAGCCAAGCCGACACGGGCGAGGCGGAACGGGGCGGAACGGAACGGGACGAGACGGGACGGGACGGGACGGGACGGGATGGGGCAGGCGAGAGCCGGTGCTGCAGCTCCTGCGGCGGAAAGTTGGTGGCGGGAGGCGCCGAGGTGGCGGCGGGGGCTGGGGAACCCCCGCCCAAACTTTGCTGCCTGATGTTTGGAGGCGACGCTGGAGCAGCGGCCGCCCGGCTGATTGAGCGAAAACTGAGTCAACAAGCGCATCGAGTTTAATTCACTTAATTCCTTGGCTCCGCTCTCTTCCAACTGGCTGCTTGGCCGTGGTGGCCTTTGTAGTGGCAAGGTTGAAATCGCCGCACAGAAATGGCAGTCGGTATCCGTTTCTGGAGTAATATTTTTAGGGCAAGTAAGCAGGGACCGTGCTCTTCTCGTACACTCCCCTCCTTTTCTCCGGTACCATTTTTTAGCGTTTGACCCATTTTCTCAAGAAAGCTTTTGGGACAGTGCAGCCCTCGTTTTTAAAGAAGGTGAAGTTTGGGCGGTCAGATCCCTTTTTTGCAAGTCCAGTGCGGGGCTTCCAGCCTTTGGGAGGAAACATGTCACAGCGGCAGATGTCAGTCGGAGTCAGTTTATCTCCCCCAAAAATCGGTAGCGTTTTGCCCTTGCGTTGAACGCAAAGGAAAAGCTGCAGAGGGCAGTAAAATTCTTGCTCCTTACAGAGTTTTCCTGCTGCTAATGATTGGAGACAAGCTGTTGACATTGCTGCTGAAGTAAAGAATGGGATTTAAGTTGTGTCAGACTCCTTTTTTTTTTTTTTTCCAAATAAATCTTCTAATGGTCTTTGGAAAAGCTTAATATTTATTGAATAGAGCTAGTGATCTCTAAAGGCAGGGATGAGTAGGTTAGTATAATCTAATGCGTTCTCTTCCAGAGGCACTGCAGCTCGTGTTTGCTTATACAGAGAATCCTGCTTTCTTGCTTGACCAAATTGCTTGCAGGGTTAGCTGAACTTCGAGTCAGCTGATGGTTTATTTCCTTCTGTTATTCGTATTAATTGTATTTTGAGCTTTTTTGTTTAAAGTGCCATTCCTACTAAACACGGAAGAGTTGTAAAAGGGCTAATGTGAGGCCAGTAATGATGATGCTTCATAATTTTATTAATGTCCAAGTATTTCAGTTTTGGAGCTCTGTGTACAAAATACAGCTCTGACCATTTATCTCATTCTGGTGTGTTAACTTGGGTGCTTGTCCATCAAGGCTGAAGAGACCACCAATGGGACGTGGAAATGGAAGTCTGTTGGGCATATGCTGAGACATAGTTGAGTGTAGAGACGTACACCGTGCTCACCTACAGTCATGGTGGCAGAATTGAGGCTTGACAGTGCTTAGCACTGAATTTCGTACCTTTCAGTTGTGGTGTGATCTACAGCTTGTTTACGAGTTGCATGTGGTTATTTTGGTAGTTCCATTTCTAGAGCTGAATCATTCACAGTAACAAAGATGGCACGACACTGGGCCCAGATTGAAAGACTGCTTAAAGTTACGGAAACAAAACTGTGAGCTGGCTGAATCTTGCCAGGCATTACTACTTCAGAAGTTATGAATTTTGTAGTTCAGTCTGCATTTGGAATTCCAGACATACCGGAAGAGGAAAAAAAATGCTTTTAAAACCTTTTTCCTGAGCCTTTGTCTTCCTGTAGCTAACAACTGGATGGATGAGTGGAGAAAGAGGTGGGGCTCATCCTTAAAGTTTCCAGTCGACAGATGAAAGTAACTTCAGGCAGAGAGAAAGCTTGCCTATATGGACTTCCAGCCACAGGATGTTGGATCAACTCCTTTGGAGCCTTGCCCAGAGTTTCACCTAAAAGTGCTTTATTATAGTCTAGCTTCTTGTTGCATTTTTGTGATTAAAATACTGAATTTTAATTGAAAACCACTGAAGGTTTAGATCTGTTCTTCCTGTGTCTGAGTAAAGAATACGCATTTTATATAGCAGTGGAATCTTACTCATTTTTTTTTGCCTGATGATTTAAAAAGGATGTGCAGTTAGAAGTGTCTGAGCCACCAAAGCCAGTATTAATATCCTTGTCTTTTATTTTGCACAAATTTTGCATGTGTGATTGTTTTGACAGAAGATTTAATTCCAGAAGAGAAGAAGAGAAGGTGCAGTGGAGGTGAAGTGGGATAGTTCTGTGTAGGTCTGTGCTATGGATTTGAAGTTAAAGGAAATACTTGCTATCGTTGTTTCCTTTAGATTTTGTACAAAACAGTTAAGATTTTACTGAAAATTACTTAAGCCTGTTGTGGAAACACAACTCCAAAATGATTCACCACTTGGTTTGTATTTCTCACTTGTACTTCAAAGAACAGCTTAGAATGTGGAACGTGGGATTAGACATTGTTAAAATGGATATTCATGAGGCATGAACCATTTTTATGTTCTAGGCTTTCTTAAAAAACCCAGAAACCAATGGAAGTGAGAGACTTTCCTTCTATCTTAATGTTTTATTTAGCTGTTAAAATATATCATTGTGATGCCTGAGTTCCTTTTTTTTTTTTTGTTCTGTGGCGATGTATTCTTAAGTGTTCCCAAACACAGCCAGCCACACGGGGATGTATTGCACTT
The DNA here is from genome assembly GCA_013399895.1 of Serilophus lunatus. Classification (NCBI taxonomy): domain Eukaryota; kingdom Metazoa; phylum Chordata; class Aves; order Passeriformes; family Eurylaimidae; genus Serilophus; species Serilophus lunatus. The sequence goes on from VXBA01004710.1 coordinate 167,230, forward strand.
ACTCAGCTGTTTCAACCTGTCAGGATACAACTTATAGCCTTCCTGATTTCAGATGAAAAATTTATAAAAGCTGTTGCAAAATTACAGTAAACAAGATTACTTACAAAGTGTGCCTGGAAATCTGATTACTGTTATTTCAAACAATGTACTGCTATTATTACTGAGAGAGGTTTCTTGGGAGATTTTTCTTTTGTTTCTGAAAACTATTGTGATTTTGACCTTTGGAATGAAGCACTCTATCTCCTCAAACCCTAGCTATAAAACTCCCAGAGTGTGTTTGAAAGATGACCATTCATAGCTTATAGCTTTAAATAATGTAGTTATAGTATCAACCTTTGAATTTCCAGTGTCAGAGAATCCTCTGTATTTCTCTGTACCTGGCGTGAACTGCAAACTGGCAAAATGAGATCAGTCATCCATGTTTAGCTACTGCTTTAATCGATAGAGAGTAAATTATTTTCCCCAACTGATGAAAAACCTTCCACCATTTAAAAATGCCAGAAGTCATCTTCATTTTCTCTCTGACTGTTCTATTGTTCTTTCAGTACAATATGTGGGACAAACTCATTATTCACCCCTCTCTCCCTGTTTAGTACTAAAAACTTAGGACCATTTTTAGTGGAATCTAGAACAGTTTTGTTTCTGGACAGAGCGAATCTGTCATAACTGCAATTTTTAGGAGATAACCCCCCCATTTTTAAATTTCTAATGTAAAATATGAGTGTAACTCATCTGAAATGGTGATGTTTTGTTTCTTATGTGGTTAAACAAAGTTTTGACTGAAGACAGGACTGATGCCCAAATTGTACAATTTATTGCAAGTTCATAACTTTCCTTTCTTCATGTATTTTTCTAGACATAAAGAGTACCCAGTCCATAGATACAGGCATCAATAAAAACCTTCAGTTCAGGGTTATCAGAATCTTTTAACTTGTAGTGTAGGACGGAGAAGATCTAAGTCTGTTAAGATCTTTTTTCTGTCCTTTTTCCCAAAACAAAAGGTTCACCAATGTGCCACCAGATAGATATGTGTTTTCTTTCAGGCTGGCCCATGCCCCTTGCTCAAAACCAGCAAGCCTCCTATGTGGTGTTTAATGTTAGTCTGCAGCTCTTAACTCCCTCTCGAATTCTTGCTGCTACATGTGACTTTGTAAAGCCGTTAAGGTGTGGTTGTTGACATGACGATGTTGTGTAGATGAATGCTTCTTGATGGTGTCATTAGCCAAGTGGAGTTTGTGTTGAGTGGAAAGTGCTTCTGCGGTGTTATGTTCTGTTGCCTCCCCTCTTCTAAAGCAGTGTGAGATGGCTTTGGGTTTGCCACCTAATTACTGCGGAACAGAGGTATTAGTTTCCCCATCAACCACTTCTTTGAAGTTCCTGAAAAGCTCATGATCATACTGGTAGGCTCAGTTCAATTCCTGAACCTTTTTACTGCTCCATAAGTAAAGGCTGGCTGTACATCTACTTCACTGACATGCCCAACACCTTCTGTAGCAAAAAAGGGAGTAGTCAATTATGCTTAAACTAGGAGGGTGTAGCTGCAACATGGCAGATGTACATTCTGTAGGAACTGGTTTTCTAGCGTTAGACTGTCTGAATTTACCTTCAGCTGATCTTGGATGGAAGAAGAGGTAACTGCCTCTTTCTGAAGGAGTACGTGAAAACTTTTACCTGCCAACCTGTCTGGCAGGGAACTCTTTGTGCAAAGAGAACAGGATCAGGAGAGTCCTGTAAGCCTTCTGGGGATGATCTGTGCCATTTCTTTGGGTCCCTGGTCAGAAGGACAAAAAGTCCTCCTTTCCTTGAATTGGTGTTACTCCTAAAATAAATCCTTGCTGTTCCTGTTAAAAACTGTACATCACTCCAGCCCATCCAGGATCAGAAACTGATCCTGGAATGAAGGGGGTGAAGTCTTCTGAGTCCATGTGGAAAAAGTAGCTTTAGAAGATGTCTTTCATCATTCTCATTGTAATATTTCAAGTGATTAGTTGTCAGCTTAAGAATGTCTGATACATACCTCTGGTAACTTTCTCATCACTCTGGGTCTGAAAAATTCATCCGTCCACACCAAAAGGTCACCACACGGATGATGTGATTTTGTATCTGTGTTGATGAGATTCTCTGTTAAAACCCAATTGCATAGAATAATACAGCCATTATATAAGATCATTGGTACACTCAATTTTAAAAAATCTTTTGAGATCAGCCTTGGTGTAATCTTGGTTTAGGGACACCAGCTGTTTTCCCAAAGTCCAAGAATACCCAGAGTCTGAAAGCATTCCTTGGAATCCTTGTGAACTGAAAGTAAGCCAAAGCATCTGCTACGCTGTTTTCAAACTCCAGTATAGCTATTCCTCCAAGAAGAAAGCTAAGTCACAGCAAAGGTAATGAAGTAGGAAAAGCCTCACTAATTGAAGGACAAACAGAGGTTGTTTGCATGCTTGATGCAGTGTTGGTCGTGCCCAGGAGGTATCCTAGCTCTTCTGAAACTCATTCTGCCAAATTATTTCTACTACCGAGATGAGGAAAAATTCAAAATAAACATCAGTGTATTTTTTATTTCCAGAATTCCAGTTATAATTGAATGTACAGGTCTGCTTTCAAGTCCCCTATTAAAGTGTTCCATGAAGAAATCCCATGTTTCTAATTATTTTTTCATGTCTCTTGACACTTGCAATATATTCTTCTAGCTATAGTTGCTGGCTATTTAGTAGCTATAGTTGTAAGTTATTTGTTACACTCTTAGGATGTTGCTATCCCTGCAAAATGTCCCTTCCAGTAATATCTCTGGTTCTCTGATAGTGACTTTTGTAAGCCAGTATTACCTCTGTGGTCGAGCCAGAAAGGTTGCTCTGTCTTCCTGTCTGAAGCAGGAATTGCCTAGCTTTCTGTCTAGTTTCATTCCTCAGTACTACATCAGTGTGGGCTGCTTCTTTCACTTGCTAATGAGATTCCCTGTACATCTGTGGTTACTTTTAATGCTTCTGAGAGCTTGCCTCATTTGCCAGTCCATGGAAACAGAGAGGCTTCAAGTTCATGAAGTGCTGGTGGCAACCTCACTTTGCATGCCTCTGTTTCATCCTTCATACTGAATAAACTGAATTCTGAATATGAATTGGGTAAACCGCAGGTCTGGCTATGTTGGAAAAATACTTAGCCTTGAATTGTAATTGTAATCTTAATAAATTAAAGTTTTAAAATTTTATGAATACCCTGGCAGTGGAAAACTTACTTAATGTCACAAATTGTGACTCAAAATGGTGAATCCACAATTCCTAATCGTTACTGCAGCTGACAGAAATGAGAAATAACATACTGACTAGAGCTGTTGTTTACGGAGGTGCAATGGGAATAAGACAGATGATGGATTGGGCTACAATTGTCTGCTGTCTTTATCAGCATCAAGCCAGGGATGTGGATTCACAAATCATGTGTTGGCAACTTTATAGTGGATCTGCCATGAATGTGTGAATACCTGTCTGCTTATCTTACTTTTTTTTTAAATGGTTTCAAGTTCCTTGTTTGGGGGGGATCTTTAAAACTTCTATAAAAATGGTGAATAGGTTTCTTTGAGCCTTCGAGAGGTCTTCTAGATTAAAGACATTAACCAGAGATCACATTCCCTACATTAATGCTGCAATTAAGAAAACTTCTCTGTGTTATAGTAGTAGAAGTCAGTAGAATCTTTGAGACTGCACCGTCCATCACTTGAAGCTGATGGTGGCATGCACACATGACATGGATAGATGTGTTCTGTAAATTTCTTGAGCAGCTAGATGTGTAGCATCATAGGAACAAAGTGCAGCTGAACACCTGTGGTATTTCATGTTATGCCTATATCCCCAGTCAAAGCCAAGCTGTGATCTCAAACAATTACGTGCTGTCATAGTGGTTGTGGGTTCAGCGTACATCAAAAAGAATTGAGTCAACTCAAGCGATATCCATCTGTAATGAAAGATGAAAAGATGCCAACGGATTAAACTTCTGTTTTCAGGGATGTAGACCCCAGAAAAAGTGAATTAACGCATTCTCACCCCTTTTCCCTGATTTTTTTTTTTCCTTTGAGCATCAGTCCTGATCCTATTGGGGAAAAAAAAAGGTGAAAAAACAAAACCCAGCTTCGTGAATTTTCTTCTCCAGGTCTTTTATTTTTATGTCTTGAATAAGCAGCCTTCAGACACTGAACCTTATTTAGATGATGCTGAAAATTGAAGGGACTATTGTACCATCTGTGCAGAGGAGTGTGAGGCCGTCTCTACACTTATCCTCCCAGTTGTCTGTTTCTCCAACCTGTATAGAAACATTATGTTTGTCTCTAAATAGAACCTCTTTTCTTAGTGGTACCTACATGATATGAAAGCCCCTTGCTGTTTCTGGTGTGAACCTTTACCAGGCTTGTGTCTGGGAGGGGCAGAGGAAACAGCACCTATCATGACATCTCAGCCCTGTTAATCTGAAGATCCACTTCTTCCACCATCCATGGTTCTAGTTTTGAAGTTTTTCTTACTTGGAAGATCTGCTCAAGAGGGCAGGAGCAATGGCTTGTGGTTGCATACACCAGAGAGCAGCTGGAATAAGAGATGCTCCAGTCCATATGTGATACTCATATAGCTTCAGGTGTAACTAGTCTGGAGTTTGATCATTGCATACTCCCAGGAGACCTGACAGTTTTTCAGATCCTCCCACTAGTATTTGCAAAAGTATTTAGAACTTGCTTTTCTCCACCTGCTTCCTCACAGCTGAATTGTGTGCTGTGGGACCTTTAAAGACCCTAAATGCTATGGCATGCACTGTGAACCTGCTCACTGAGTGGATAAGTCTGGTTGCTGTCCTGCCATTCCAGGTAGAATTTCCACACCCCTGTATCCAGTTTGCTGGTACTTTGGTCAGTCCTGCAGGCAAATTCTAAGAAGAGTAGATTCCCCCTATCTTCTTTTCTAGCAAGACTGATTTCAAGTGAGGACTCAAAGAGCTTATTTCCTCCGAGGGATGTGTTAGGAAAACAGATGGTCCTTGAACTTGGCTCAGCACCTGCTTGCCAGTGCTCCTGCTCTAAAAGAGTCATAGGAATAGTCTACTGTAGTCAAGACCTAGAAAGTGGTAGGTTGCCCAGACCAGTACCTGGTTCTGTGATCCCCACTGGCACCCTGCTAGCTTGTGCCAGAAAATGGCCATAGACTCTCACTGGGGATTCTTTTCTGCTCCAGCAAGGCCTGGCAATTTTCATACCTGATTAATAGGCGGTGAGATTTTAAAAAGTTGCTTCGTGATGTGATGTCTGTTTAACACTGAAACAATTTACCATATCGTTTTTGTTTTCTTTGCCTTTTAGCATTTTCTTACCCATGCCTTAATGAAATGAGGTAACAGTATTGATTAAATAGCTAACACTAAATAAAAATGCCTGGACTTGCAGAATCGGTTTTGCTGATTTCCTGTGAATATGTCTAAAGTTTTGCTCCTGAGATGTTATTTGGCACAGTTGTAGTTAAAATGTAAGTTAATATGTTTTTAATCTTTATTTGCAGTGTTATCATTATAGAAAGAATACCTGGTCCTGATCCTGTAGTCAAAAATGAAATAAGAAATCTCTTTGGTTTGAAGTCAGTTAAACTGAGAGACATATGAGAATGTTGAAAGTGTCCTTAAGGGAGTAAACTTTAAGAACATTTTTGCGATAATAATAGCTGTTTGTAGTATGTAATTGCAAAACCTTAGGAAACACTTGAAAAGCAATTACACAATGACAGCAGTTACTTTTCAATATTAAAACTATTTTTCATGGTACCCTATTATGCCAGTGGGTTAAATCTGAGGAATATTCTTGCAAAATGTATTTTTTAAAGACCCATTAGAGAAAGAAGCCTAAGCATACCTTTTTCTTCATTAAACGGACCTTTAAAATGAACACTGTTCTTATGCTCTGAAACTCATATGCTCCCTGGTTCAAATTTTGTGATCTTTACTTTTAAGCAAGTTCCATCTTGACATTTTTTCTCGATTACAGCCGGATTCAAAAGTTAGTATGTAAAGAGTAAAGTGGTGAGGGAAAGCCACCTTTTAGCTTTGATTTACAAGTGACAGCCAAGATATGTAACTGTCAGTATTAAATACCTCAAAGAATCAAATGAGTGCTTCTGACTTCCATGAATCTGAATGAGTATTTCAGACTTGTGTGGATCCATAAGGCTACAAAGAAGGCCATAATTTCACTTTTAATGCATGTTACAGTGCAGTTAAACTGAAAAATATGTCTTTGAATCTTGTGAATTAATGTACTATCCACGATGATTAACTGATGGAGCTCTTTCAACAGTGACATATTTTGAATATATTTAACTGCAAAACATACGTTTTTCTTAAGTGTTTTACTCAATTTATTTTCATGTATTGGGATGTGCGTAAATCGTAGTTGTGTTTATTGGAGAGTTTCTTAAGGATTTCTTTGAGAATAAGCTAAACTAAGTTATTAGCCGCATTTTTTTGAGAGAAATTCAGAATCAATACACATAAAGTAAAGCACACAAGAAAAATATGTTGATCACTATATTTACATTAAAACTAATTAAGTTATATGAGCAGTTGCTAATTAGCTCTGGAGTCTGAAATAATTAGTTTCATTGTAGTACAAACTTGCTCACTTTGCTGCTTGTTGCATCTTCCCTCTTCTGAAGGGGACGCTTCAGGGAGCAGAGTGTAATTAACACTCATTGCTCTCTAGGTCCTGGTTGGTCTTCTGTGGCTGGCAACGAGTGCCATTGGGAAGGACAGTTTTAGAAGAGCACCAGCTAAGTGTAGTAGCCACTAGTAACTGGGTTGTAGCACCTTGCTTTTAAGTGATTTAAAGTAAAACTTTTGATAATTGCCAACCTAGGAGAAGATTGGGATGCTGCTAGATGACCGAATGGCATGACAGTTCTCTTCATGTTCCCTGACCCCCTGTGGGCCCTCTGAATCCCAGCTTATAAAATACATAGTTGTATGTACTGACAGATTTTATATGACATGTGGTTAACAAGATGAAAGGATACACATCAATGGAAAATAAACCAGGAGAGAGAAAACTACTGATACCGCACATGAGGATGCGTAAGGAAACTGATCACTGTTCAAGTTGACTACATCGTGTTAGTACAAGCCATATTTGTGTATATAAAATACAAAGCACACACATCCTGGTTCTACTGATTATGTTTTTGTCAGGGATAGGTGGCTGTCCTCTGTTCCATGGCGTGGGACACAGTAGGAATGGTCACAGGCTCATGCCGTTCCGGCTGCACATTTACAAGCAGACAGGTGTAATGGAGGTGGGTACTACCTTTAAACGTCAAAAGAGCTGTATCAAAAGACAGTTTTGCTCATTCCATGCAGAGGAGAGAAACCTTAAAACTGAATTTACTCCTTTGAGATCTAGCCACTGTATTGCATCTTTAACTACCCTTGGAAACCTGTCTTTTCTAGTTCTTTTGCATTCATTTGAAGTGGTGACTGGACTAGAATTGCTAGAGTGTTCAGTGTGCACTGAGGTGGCATTGTGATGCTCTCTCTTATTGTTTTCCTATGTTCTGCATTTTTGATTGTTTTTGGACTGCTAGTGAGTACCAAAGTGATTTTTTTCATGGACCTACCTATGATAAACGCCAAATATTTCTTAGTGCTGGTAGCCAACCAGGAGCCTGTTGTCATGTGTATAAAACTAGGACTGCTTTCTCTGAGCTGCATCACTTCAAATAAATCTCTGCTGAAATTCATCTGCCATTTTCTTGCTCTGTAATGACTATTATGAGACCTTTTTGTGTTTCTTTATAGTTGACCCTCACCTTTGACACATTGCTATTCATCCCTTTTCCCAAATTGTTTATGGATATGCTAAGTAATATATGCCTTAGGATTCCTGAGGACTTCGATACCTTTGTTTTTAACAAATTTTGCCAGAATAGATGCCAGAATTGGTGGTATTTCTGTTTATCTTTGAGACAGATCCCAGGAGAGACTGCTGACACATTCCATTCCATTCTTTGGATACTGGGAAACTTTTAGTGGAGGTTACATGTTACAGCTTTAGCTCTTTCTCCATTGAGACTTGTGAACCCTGTCTGCTTGTTGTGATTTTTTCTTACATTTCATGTTGCTACTTTTGTCTGCAATGCCTTATACTAGTGCTACAATTTGAGACATATCTTCTGATGTGTTCCCCCAGTATAGATTATTCTGAAGTGAGAATTATCCCACACTGAACACAGATACCGAAAAAACCCAAACAAACCCTTTCTGCTACAGTCTGTTCTTCTCTAACTGTTCTTTTTAATACCTGCATCATCTGTTTGCTTAGAAGTCTTTTAGCAGGCTGCCAACTCCTGATTAGGTTTCAAAATGAATTTACTACTTATTTTTATACTCCTAAAAATAATTCCTTAAGCAAGCTCTTTTCTTGGCCTGCTTTATTGAATCTTTTATTAATCCTGATAAATTGTGTGATCTGTTTTTATTATACTCTTTCAGGTTTGTGTTTTTGTTGTTGTTTGTGGGGGTTTTGTTGGATTTTTTTGGTTGTTTTTTCTATTAAAGATAATTCTTGGAAACTGCCCTACTTCACCACTCCGGCATTCTGGTTGCCTTGGTCTTTCTCAAGTAATTTTGGGGAATTGGTTAGCGTTTGGCCTCTATGTCTGAGTTTTACAGTATCTTCAGGCCACCTACAAAGAAAGATATTAATCGGTAAGCTTATACCTCCCCCCTTTCAATTTTAGTTTGTCTTTTGGTTTTTTGTTTGCTTAACAAGCTTTGTCATTTTTATAAAGCAGCTCATTGGCATGTTTTTTCTTTCTTTGTATGTGTGGTTTTTGTACTTGTTTGTTTTGTTTTTCAGCAGTGCAGACATCTCAGCTTCCATCTGCTGTTGTGATCCTTAGCAAGTCTATATGGGAGTCACTGAATTATCCCTTGACCTCTTGTATTTTCTTCTTTGACAGCCTTTCTTATATCTGCGTTTCATAGAATCTCAAATGGTTTCAGTCCTGGTTGGATGACTAGTCCTCTAGTAATTTATTTTTATGAGACTTTGCTGTTCAGTCTCGTTTTTTTGATTCATAGCCAATTTTTAATATTTGTTAATTCTTCTAGACTGTTAATACAGGCCTTTCTTCAGTCCCTGCTGAAGTGTGTATGGCTTTCAGTCTTTTCTACTTTTTCTGTATTCTACTGATGGTTGTTTTTCCACCAACTTTTCAGTAAGACTATTATGTAAAGAATGCTTTAACAGCAGGCATTTTAGTTCTTCCATCTAGCTTCCTAGGCTTACAGAGAAGAGTGTATGCTTTCACATGGATGTTTTATTTTTCTGCAAAATTTTAAAAAGAGTGGCTGTCTGTTCTGCCTTTCCTTTGCTGTTTCCTTTGTGCTTCAGTTTGATCAGCTTCTGTCCTTTCATTTATTTGAGACTTGCAGGTCTCTTTGACATTAGTGCTTCTCAGAAACCATGCACTGTGTTTCTACAACGTCTTCAGTTTGAATGTTTCCTACGACCTTTGAAGTGTCCGCAAATTCATTCTTTCCTAGTTTAGGTTAAGCTCAGATACCTTTTAGAGGCTCTCTTCCTATTCTCCAAATGTCCCTGCTTCTTTGATTTCCCTTTTGAACACAGTTTCTTAGCTGCTTATTGAATTTTGTTTCTCAGCCAGTCTTATTTTGGGAGCATTTCTGGGAATGCTACCATAGTTCTTTACTTCTTCACTAGCAACAAATATCTTTCCTCTTGAACTTTTCTTTCAGCTTCCTTATGTTACTGTTATTTGCACAGCAGCCATAGCCTTTGACTCAGCACCTCCAGGGCACCTTTCCAAATCCTCTGTGAGGTTTGGTGTTTTTTGCATTAAACAAAGAAGTCTGTGATCTCTGGTCCGTCAAGTCTTTGTCAAGACATTTCTACAATACTGAGATAGGTGAGATTCACTCATAGCTATCAGGTAAACTTGGAAAAAAAACCCTGGATACAATTGTGTTCTTCTGAGTAACTTAGAAGATGAAAAATGTCTTTACGTAGCTGGACTCACTAATAAATGTCCTCTAGCAAAAAGTGCTTTGCTCTGTAGTTAGGCATGTAGGTGATCAGAATGGTGTTCGGAAGACCTACGTGATTGTTCATTGTATTATCACTATTAGTCCTGTATGCTCATGAAGACAGACCCTGTAAAGTCCAGGAACAGTTTCTGTTGGATTTCAGCAGAGTTGATGCATGGTTGCAAAATTGCACGCTTCTCATATGGGGAAGATTTTGCAACACACACACTTCAAGTTTGGAGAAAGGGTCTGAGTGGCCAGAATATCGTCTGAAGGATTTGAATGAAATCTTTCTGCTCCAATAATGTTCCCATGTGCTAACAAATGTGAAATGGTATAGAATATGGCCATGAACGCAGAGCTGCTTCTTGTGGTTATGAATGACATCACACAGCACCTTAGCGGTTGTAGCCAGTCACAACCACCCGATCCTTGCGATGTGCAAATTGCTGGACTGATTGTGTATGGTAAAGAGTCAGGTATCACTGTGTGCTAACAGCTAGTGTAGACTGCACATGAAACTCATTAATGGACAGAACTAAATTTCCCAAGACCATAGACATCATGAAACAACTGGATTTCAGTCTGATGTTGTTACCATCGATCTACTAAGCCGAACAGGGAATGCTGAATCAGAGGGGAAAAAAAAATCAGTTACAGATGGCCTTAGTGAAATACAAAAGCTTTGTTGACAAAAACTTCAGGACACTTTGATTAAAAGACTAATTAAAATTAATTTTCTTTTAGTGTCCTTGAATGCTGAACTCAATGAAAGATTAAAAGAAAAATAAGTTGAGAAAGCTTCTAACCAGGCAACTAAGCAAGTAAAACAAGCAGTGCTTTATGTTATGAAAGATCAATGGTGGGCACAAAAGACAGAAGAGATTTTTAAATTGTGGATCCAGAAAATATAATATGGGCTTGGAAATAGCTTCTGAATTGAAGATGGACTAATACTGATGATTTCCAATTGATAGAAAAGAAATCTGAGACTGCTGGCCGAAACTTTTCAGTTGTTGTCCTAAATGATGCAATCGTAGACGAAACTGTACAGCTTCTTGGCCAGGAGCAGGGCACGGCACCTCCTAATAAAGTAAGAGATTTTTCCAGCTGCCTAGCAGATGGCACATAGTACAGTCAGCTGTAAGCAAAGTCACTAAAATATGAATGCATAGAAGAGTCACAAGCAGCCAGAAGACTTTTGTAGAGAACTATTTCTTAATGTGTTGAGAATTTAAATGCTGTCCAGTTTTGAGAAAAGAAGGGTGATTTTGTCTTCTGAAAATCATTGTCTCAATGAGACAATGTCTGAGAACATTTCTCCCTCAATTTTATATTTACATTTAGAAAATGTTTCATTGATCTCAGCAGAAAGTGATTTTAGTAGGAATTTAATGTAGTAAATGGTTTGGGTTAATTCAAATTCCTGTTTTGAATCCCAGCAGGAGTCTTCTGTATGTAGGCTGCTGGTGAATTAGATTAGATGAAAAGAATAAGGAAAAAGACTGAGGGACCATGTTAAAATATTTTTTTTATGCTAAAACCGGTATTTGAACTGCTTATTTGTTCATTTTTTATGAATTATTTCATCCTACTGTATGTTTATATGTGCAATGATGAAGTGCTGTACAGCAGCTTTGCTGTTTAAAATTAAACTGAGGGCATGGCATTATCTGGGAAAGAACAGGATGTAGAGAGAGAGAAGGTTGTGAGTTTTGGAAAGATAAGTGAAAGTGACTCTTCAGATTTTAGTGGTGATAACAAGATGATCACACTTCTGAAGGATTTGTGGGGGTTGGAAAAATTAACAGACTTTTTAATTTCTTCAGTAATTAAAAGACAGCAAGATAGAAAACACTCAGGGAGACATAGCTGTCAGGTAAGATCCATGTATTGCAGACTTAGCCATTATGTTCACAAGTGTCATGCTGATATTTTAATTCCATTACCTCTGGTGTATTTTAATTGAGACTAACCAAAAAAAAAGAGTTTAAGTGTTTTTTTTTCTTTTTTCCCGCACCTCTTTAGGAAATGGTTAAAGTAACAAAACACTTCAGGATTTGTTTCTGCAACATCAGCTTTTAACTTGTTAACCATGCTGATGATTGCAAATATTGGTCAGGAAGCTAAGAGTTCTAAATGCCCTGCTCTTAAATTTACAATTCTATAAAAATTTAGTTCCTCTGAAGTAATAGGAAAATATTGTTAAAAGCAGTTTCCAAAATAAACATGTGCCTTACAGGGCCTGCTTTAGCAAGTATTTTACAGGCAAGATTGTGAAAAATCCCCCTGTAGACATTAAGGCTTTCAGCAAAGGATTCAAATTGTAGTAAGGTTTATTTTCTTATATATTTTATAAATTGCCTAATGTATACTATTCTCTATACACTGTATACTATTCAGTATACTGTTCTGTCTTTAAATTTCAATTTTGCTTCAGAATTCGTGTAGTGCACAGTGCGATGCAGCCAGCTTGTGACATCAGAAACATGTTGTGCTGTGTCAGCTCAGAGAGGTGATGTCCCACGTCAGGCAGTGAGGTGGCGTTCAGATACCTGTGCTGAAGAGCTGATAAATTGCAGTCTATTTTTTCTTTCTCTGCCTATGTTTAAATCAAAACAAAATGTAAAATTGTGTAGTAGGCAACTGGAGAAGGGGAGAAAGTAGAAGTAAATTTTAGATTTAGTGATCAAAATGGTGCAGTGAAGTGTTGAGATGAGCATATGTGTAATTTGGAACAAACATTTTGACGGATTGATCTAATTATAGAATACATATGAAAATAGGTAGCTGCATGAATGTACGTCTAAATATTGTTGATGTTATGAAGCCAGATCCTCCCAGAAAGTACAATAGTTCTATTTTTTTAATGATGTGGAGAAGCATGCTGTTGAAGTGCATCTGGATAGTCTTGCTAGTATATTTATAGCATGATCATTATCACTGAAATGCCTTTGCCGTCATTTAAATACGTGGTTTTCCACAGTCTTGGCTTCTTCCAGAAGCTTGTGGTTTCCTTCAGTGCTGTGACCTGGGCTGTGTGACAGATGGTACAAGGAAGTTAATGTTATCCTGTCACCTGTGAAGGGTCTCATTTCTCTTGCTCAGAAAGTTTTGCAGTCCCACCTGGAAGCCCAGAAGTCAAAGGTTGAAGTTAAATGCTTTTGGTGTCATCTGGGCTGCATTTTGTGACATTACTAAATCAATTGACCCTGAGAGTAGCTGAGCTGGTTAGAGCACAGTGTTAATAACTCCAGGGTTGCGGTGCGGATTCAATCCCCTTAAGGGCCATGTACTTAATCTGGATTTGATGATCCTTTTGGTTCCCTTCCAACTCAGAATATTCAGTGAAAATTACCTGAAACAAATTTCAGACATGACAATGATAAAAAATCAAATAATTCAGATACATACATCAGTAGGCCTTACTACTATTAGGTATGTTTATATTTTTTCTCTTACTATGCATCTTACTCCATGCAGCTCTGTACTCTTGCAGACACTTCTGTGCCTAGATTTAGAAGTACAGTTTTGTTTTCAGTATAGCTACCCAAGTGCTTGAAAGGCTTCATGTGTGTATTTAATATTTGGAAGCTGAGTGTTTCCATTTCAAAGTTAGCAGTTGCCGCTTAAGTTATCACTTACAGTTTGTCAAATCTTGCTTATATCCTGATCATCAGGATAATAATTGCATCATCAATAACAATTGCTTAAGTGTTTGACTTCATACATTTAAAAGGGGAGAAAAAATAAGGGGAGTTGAAAAATTAGCTGGCTTTTGTTGGGCAGAGCAGGGTACATGAAAGATCGTCTGCAGACCGAATAGGCAGATGCACCACTTTGATCGTGGTGTTCGCCTTGGTTTGAACCTCCCGCGACTCAGTGGCTGGAGCTGGTTTCGCGTAGCAGCTGTGTGTTGCAGTCTGCAGTACACATTTAGGCAGAGCTGCAAGGAAAAAAAGAAATTGGAAGGGAGGAGGGGGACAGATTCTTACACCATCTCTAGATATCAAGTTGTAAAACTTAATAGATCGGGGGGAAGAAGAGAAAAATCCAACAAAAAATGCTGATAGCATTTGAAAATTTCTGAAAATTTACAAATTTCTATGTAGATTTTTAGTTCTGATCTAATTGGAGCAAGTTATGCACATAAAAAAGGAAAAAAGCCACATTAAAGTACTTTTAAGTAAAATGTGAAATATTTAAGTTGGAAACCCATCAATAAACAAGATTTATCAGGGCACTGAGGAAGCAACTACAAATCAGGGAAAAATAAGTGTTTCTTTGTGCTTAGATGTCTTGCAAATCATCAAATAAATGCTTTCAGATTCTTCTGAAAATTTCACCAACATGAAAAATGAATCTGAGGCTTGAAGTGTGTGATTAGTGGAGGATTTCATACTGTTGCAGCAGTAGCATTTGGTGTTTGCTTTTGGAATCCTTGTTGCTGCAAATGAGGCTGTTAGAATTTGTAACAGCTGGTCAATACCTAAGATCCTATGACCAGACACTGATATAGTGCTGTTGTACTTCAACCAGGTGTACTTCTGAACACATACAGGAATATAAAATCAAATATTTGTTCTTTTTTAATGCATCCATAATTTGATGATTTTAAGATGTTGGTGTTGTTACTGCCAAGTAAGTTCTGTAAAGAAGTTTAAATATTGATTATTCTGAATCTTACTTCATGTTGTATTCTAGTCTTTGCTCTGGGTGTTGTTGGTACATTCTGAAGTAAGCAGTTGCTAGGAAAAAATGCATATGTGTAATCTAGGGTCTGTCCTTCCAGACATATATTTTAAGCAGAAGCAAAATATATAGTACCTGGCAACTCTCACTCTCAAAAAGACTTTTATAGATCTATGGACACATAGTTGATTTGGGAGGCATTTTGACAGCTGCGTTGTTCAGTAAGGATTCTTGAATTTCAAGTGTGTAAACCATGCTAATCACAGAAATCTCGAATTCTGGAACAAAAGGGCTATTTCAGTTCTGGGGATTGGATTTGTCTTTTAATTTCCTCAGTCCTAGGGGTGTGGTGCATTACTGTGGTTTGATTTACAGTTTTCTCAGTCTGCTCCAAATAATATAAAGTCATAGAATGCTTTGGGTCCTGGTGCCAACCCTCCTGCCGTGGACAGGGACGCTTTCCAGTAGACTAGGTTGCTCAAAGCCCCATCCAACCTGTCCTTGAACATTTCGAAGGATGGGACATCCATAGTTTCTCTGGGCAACCTGTCAGTGCCTCAGCACTGTGACAGGGAAGAATTTTTCCTGATATCTAACTTATCCTACCCTCTTTCAGTTTGAAGCCATTCCCTTTTGTTCTATCATTGCATTCCCTTGTATAAAATCTCTCTCCATTTTACATTTAGGACCCTTTTAGATACTGGAATGTGCTACAAGGTCTCCCCAGAGTCTTCTCTAGGCTGAACAACCCCAGCTCTCTCAGCCTGTTTTTATAGGAGAGGTGCTCCAGTTCTCTGACCATGTTCATGGCCCTCCTCTGGACTCGCTACAGCCCCTCCTTGCTAGTGAGAACAAGGTTTAGCATAACACCCCTCCTCAGTGGTTCCGGTATCACTTGGAGAACACAGTTATCATCAGCACATTCCAGGAACTGCCTGGATTGTTTGCACCCTGCCATGTTGTCACTCCAACAGATTTTGGGGTGGCTAAAGTTTCTCATGAGGTCTGGAGCTTGTGAACATGAGGCCTTTCTTATCTGTGAATAGAGGGCCTCATCCACTTAGTCTTCTTGGTGGGACAACCTGTAGCAGAGCCCTACTGGAGTGTTGCCTGTCTCTGCTCTGCCTTTAGCCCTGACCTGTAAGCTCTTGGTCAGCTCCTCATCCATCCCCAGCCAGAGCTGCATGCATTCTTACTGGTCATTGACATAGAGGGAAACACCTCCTTTCTTTCTTAACTGCCTGTCCTTCCTAAAGAGCTGGCATCCTGCCATTCCATCCCTCCAGTCATGGGAGCCATACCACAACATTTCTATGGTAAGATCATAGGCCTGCCTGCATGTGCAAGTCCTAACTCCTCTTGTTTACTCCCCATGCTTGTGTTTAACAAGTTTAGGTGCCGGGTTCTGCACTTTGGCCACAATAACCCCTTGCAGAGCTATAGGCTGGGGACTGAGTGGCTGGAAAGTGGCCAGGCAGAAAGGGACTTGAGAGTACTGGTTAACAGGAGTACTGGTTGCCAGGAGGACTAGGGAAGTTATTCTTCCCCTGTACTTGGCACTAGTTAGGCTGCAGCTTGAGTACTGTGTCCAGTTCTGGGCCCCTCAGTTTAAGAAAGACGTTGAGATGCTCGAACATGTCCAGAGAAGGGCAACGAGGATGATGAAGGGGCTGGAGCACAAGCCCTATGAGGAGCAATTGAGGGAGCTGGGGTTGTTCAGCCTGGAGAAGAGGAGGCTCAAGGGAGACCTTACTGCTCTCTACAACTACCTGAAAGGTAGTTTTAGCCAAGTGGGTGTCAGTCTCTCCCCTCAGGCTGCCAGTGACAGAACAAAAAGACACAGTCTTAAGCTGCATCAGGGGAGGATTAGACTGGATGTTAGGAAAAGTTCCTGCTGAACTGCAATCCTTCTTCATACTCAGGGCATCTTTCTGGCACTGGCATCAAAATTCTAGGAGTGAAATGGACTGAGGTTCCCTTCCTCTGGCAGCCTTAGTTTAGTGAGGACTGATGAATAAACTACCTGCACTCCAGGGCCCTCTGTAATTCTTTTTCATCCTTGTCAGGCTGCTCCTGGCTGTATCACTGATACCCCCTGGGGAAACAATAGCCATGGGTAAGAGTGGTCTGTATGTGGTTTGGTCATCTCTTGGTGACTTCCCTGATATGAGCCCCTAGTTAGCAGTACAACTCTCTAGAGTGCGTCAGGTCAGCTTTTGGGTGCCTCTGTTCCTCTCAGAAGAGGTACTTTTTATCACCCGTCACGTTTTCATCGTTTTGTTAGTTTTTACACAGAGAGCAGATGAGGCTGCCTTGCTCGTCTCCAGCGTCTCTCCCGATGCCTTGGATTTTTCCTTTTTAGTCTGCAGAGCAGTGAAGGGGTTCAGCAAGGGCATCACAGGCTTCAGGGGAAGTTTCTTCCTCCTGCAGGTCCGTGCTATTGCAAGCTTCCATTCTTCATTATCGACCCATCCTCATTCTGTGTGTGCCAATGGTGGTGTTGGCTGGTTGCCCACGGGCTGTGGTTCCACTGCAGACTGCACTTGGAACCAGCTATCTAACTCAGCCTCCCTGGTGTTGCACAGCCTTCTCACAGCCTGCTGCAGCTCAAATTAGTAAAAGAAGTAGTTTTCAGTTACGTGGTTAATAGAGTAGTAGTTATAAGGAGCTTCTTACCGTGAAAGAAATCCCGTTTGGATTTAACTCACTTTTGGTACAATCATATCTTTCTTGGATCTCCATGTACAGTAAGTTAAGAGTATGTTATCACTGACTGTCCTTTAATTATATGAGTTTTTAACTTCCTTTCCATTTTCCTCTTTTTCCAGGAAGTTGAAGACCATGTGGCATTTTTAATAACAGTTCCAACTGCCCTAGCAATTTTTTTTGCTATATTTATCCTCGTCTGTGTAGAACCTGTATTTAAGAAGCTGCTTCGTGTATTTTCTCTGGTGGTCTGGGTGTGTCTTGTTGCCATGGGATATCTCTTCATGTGTTTTGGAGGTATCATCTGTCCCTGGGACCAGGTAAGACTATTGTTAATACTATTTTTACTTCCGTTGGGTAAATTTCCAAGAACCGTGCTATACGAAAGCATTCACATTAATTTTTGTGAGACATCTCATAAAATGTTTTTGTGACTAAGTGGTTGCACGCTGATACTCCCTGCGTCTATTTTATAAATACCAAAGGTGTGCATACTTAGGATGTATTAGGAAATATTTGAAGGATTTTGCGTTTATATTTTTAATCTCCTTTGCATAATGAACCTTTGATTTCAATCCCCAACTTCTTTGTATAGTGAATATTTGATACTAGTGACCAATTAACATGGCAGAAATGCTAGTTTTGATCGACACTGCTGATGTTATCTTCTTCAGTTTAAAATGTTTGAACTCTGTGGTCTTCAAGATTTCCTCTACTAACACATGAGAAAAAAGGACTGGGAGTTTCCTTACTTCTCCAGGAAAAGGAATTAGTAGAGAAGCAGTGAAGCAACCTTTAAAATTTTTAGATTTTTGTAATGAAGACAAAGCAAAATACAATTGCAGCCTAATAGCAGAACTTTGGAAAGCTCAGTCAATGATGCACAATATCCAGTATTGCATCTGATGGATTCTTCTGTGTTCTGCCATATTATTTTTTTTCTCCAAACCAAGCTACATGGAAATACTCCTGATAAAATAATTTTACAACTCTTCAAAAGATGGAAAAAAATCTTTTGAACATATAAATACATCTTTTGAAATGAGTTTAGTATAGCCTTTAAATGGTATTGCCCTAACCAGAATGCCTTCTAGGTCTTTTGAGATAGACTTGAAACAAATTCTCTGACTTGCTATTCAGATCTTCCAAATACTTATGCAAATACTGAACTTCAAGCATGCGAGTAGTTCCTTTAAACTCTTAAATTCAAATTATTTAAATTACCGGTGTATGTTTGTAGTACTTTTGGAGCCCTTACCTTTGTGGATGACTGTATATTTTCATTTGCTTGGAAGGTTCTGGGATTAATTATCTACGAAACCACCTTCCTGGTTTTTGGTGGTTTTTTCAGTATTTCAAACTGCCAAACCAGGCCACACTTGCATGCAATAAAAGGCAAATCAGAACATGAAATACTTTTCTCTAGATGTGGATTTTACCATGGGAGTCCTTGTATCTTTGTGATGTTAGGTCTAGTTAGTTCATATGGTCTTACTTTTTTAATTAGTTTTCATTGTCAGTTGTGGGAAGTTTTGCTAGAGTATTTTAGACTTTCAAGCTTAGATGCAAACATTTAAATAGTTATTTATTCATTTCAAATTGTATGGAGCTTAATTTTTGTATTTGAAAGATAGAATAATGATTTTCAAAAGTATGTGGCCTAGAAGAGATCTAAGAATGACACTGATGTCTCTGTCCTAGGGTTGTGTTTAGTCCATGAAGACGGTTTGTTCTGCATTGCTTTCCTCTTAGGGAAAATGCAGACATTCCCACAGTATCCCAGGCACATGACTGGCCATGTGAGGCGGGAAGAACTGTGGAGCTCCGAGGAAAGGCATTATCTTCCTGCAGGTTGCAACGACACAACTCCTGATGTTTTAGTCTGCTCTTTGCTTCCAGTGCAAGTGTTGCTTGGACAAAAGGATATTTGAGAGGGAGCGGCATCACTCCCTCAGCCAGCAGCAGCTGGCTCTGGGCAGCCTCCTTGCTGAGTGCTGTGCAGGCTTCAGCCAAGAGCGGGCAGGGCTTTTCCAGAACTCCTGGACCCTGTGGCAGGTGTCTTTGGCATCTGGTGGGAGAGAGGCTGTACCGGAGCAGCCCCATGTCATGGCTGGGAGTCCGAGGTCGTGTAGCTCCCTAGAGTGGGACCCTTCCCTTCCCAAACCCTCTTTTTCTCCCCTCCTTTTGCCTAATGTCAGTTAAGAGTAAACTGTTGATTATGGGAATCTTTCTGGGAATTTGACACCTTATACAATAGACTAATAACAGATCTGATGTTTTTGAACATTTGAAAAAGAGCCTTCAGCCATGAAATACTACCGTGTATGCCTGTGATGCTGGTGTTTTGTTTGCTCTGCATTGAGGACATGTAGGTCAATAATTGATGTTCTCTCTCATAATTATACCTGAAAGCAAATTTGAAAAAGTCCTTCCTGATCACTGACAGCTTCTTTGTTGAAGTTTTACATTTTTGTGAGTCTTCAAACCATTTTGCTTGGCTTATTATGGTGTTTTTGTGGTTCCTTTATGCTTTTTGTGAAAGACGTGATGAAAAATTTAAATTAGTTCAGTTTCAAATATGTCTCTGTCAACAAAACTAATTAGAAAATTATGAGAATAAAAGAAAGAGTCAGTTCATATATAGTTACTAAACAAGTGCTTTATTTTTATTTTCTTCAAATTACAGCCTAACTTTTTTTCTGGTCTAGCTGAGTTTAAAAATACTCTTCATCATATCTTTCGTGTCCCCTGAATCTTAAGCTTGTTAGGAATATGGCATTTCTTAATTTTTACTAGTAACTATTGAAAGATAAATTTCCTGCATACTACAGTTGATAGAAAAAGCATGTTATTCTGTCATTTGTTCACAAGCCTTCTTTTGAGTGACGACTCTGCATCTTTGAAATTTTGGCTTAATGATTTTAATTTGTTTCTTGGCCATTTGCAGCTGCTAAATACAGCTTTGTTCTGTTGTCTTAAGGAATCTTAGGTGTGAACTTCTACAGCTTTTGTTTACAATAAAAATATCACTTGAGGGAGACTATTTTGGTTAGGAACTCAATATATATTTAATGGAGAGCAGTTCCTTCTGAGCTTGCAGGCACATAGCTCAAATAACTTTCGCATGAGTAGATGGCTGGAAATGGAGTGGTGGTCAGGACCATTGTTTTTCTTTATTAGAAACCCATAGGCTGATGTGAAGTAAGTGCAAATCATAATTGCTTTCAGCTGTTTTTTTGCTGTCCTCGCAGACCACTTTTATCAGCCTCCATTTCCTTGAGTCTTCTTTGGCTGCATCTGCAGCCTTGGAGAAAAAGCTGTTATCATGTAGGTATCTGGCTGCTGTTTGAAGAGAAGACTGTGCAGCAGCTGTGGACAGTTACTTTGTCCCTTGGGCCAGTCTGCAAGCCCCATGCTGGCTGCTGAGCCTGATCCAAGGGCTGTTATTGCCACTGGACTGCCTGGGCAAAATCACTAACCCACCCATGACAACAACCAGGATGTTTGCACTATCAACCTTACGAACTAACTTAATGTCTTAGGTTAGTCCTAGCTCCCTCACATTGAAGAACAGTGAATACACTGAGATGGAGATGGAGCGTGCCTTAGTGAGTCAGTGAGTGGCTTTACATGAAAAAAATTGGAACAGTGATGGCAAATGTCTTTGGTTCTTGATGAATTTTTTTAAAGAAGTGTGGTCACCCTCTTATTGGTGTCAGCCCCAATTTTTGTCATTGCTAGACTTTGCAGCAAATCCCCTGGTTTTCTCTGGTGGTATGGGGAACGTGGATGCTTTGTTAGGACCTTCATGCACTACATTCTACAGGAGGGACACTGGGCTGCCTGTTATGAATTGTGAGACACCTGGGTTGGTAGGAAAGAAGAAGAGGAAAGACAGTCATGCTGGGGCTCAGAGAGAGAAATTGCCTGCTAACAGCTTTTTCCCAAGTCTAAGGTGTGAGCAGTAATGTGTGGAGATGGCTTCAGTGAGGAAAGACACAAGGGTGATGCTTACTTAGCAAGGTCTGTGTGGAAATCTCTGCATGGTTTGTTGGTGGAGGGCCAGTAATGCAAGGCAGGCAAGCTGAATAAGGGGTTCTGGTGGGAAAAGGTGGGTGATGTATTGGTTTTGCCATCTTAGGACTCTTACCCTCTATAGAATGAAGTACCTTTCCTTTTAAAATGTAAATCCAGTACGTGTAGAGTTTCATGCCAGGGAATGAACTTAAATCAGCTTCCTCTTGTTTTGCTGACCGTGTAGTTATTGTACAGCAGTCACCTTTCCGTGTCACCCTCTGACATGTCTAATACTTCCTCAGTCTTTTATGCAGAGTGTGTGTAAATGTGTCATAGCACACTGATATCAATGGCTAAAAAGAGCTCTTAAAACATTCAGTGGATGATAGAAAAAAAAAGTAATTAGACAGCATTATACTAGTCTAATGAATTCCATCATTGCAGGATTTTGATGTTCAATTCTATTTAATTATAAATACATTTGCACAGCACAGGCACCAGATGTGTTCCTTCTTTTCTGTATTCAGTTACAGCATAGAAATTACTTCAAGCAGAATTTAAAACCCATGGTTTAAAAAAAATATACAAAGTGGTGTTTTTAGAATACATGTTTGATTATTTTAGCCTAAATGCTACTTTTTGAGCTGCATTTATAGCACTTTTTTGTTTGGTTTTAATAAGTTGATATTTAATGGTTCAATTCAGGCCTTGAAGCAGTCCTGGTTTATGAAGCATAGGAAAAATTTCATGCTGTAGTATTTATAATTTTCATTTTTTTTATACTGCCTTAGCACCTGATGATGTCGGTCTGTTGTATGCTGAAGTGTGGGGGACTGTACAGAGTTTCTGTGGTTGTGGTAATTAGCTCCTATATTAGGCCATGGAGAGACAATGGATCTGCAGAAAGAGAATTGTCTGATAAGGAATTACATTGGGTCCGATTGCTACACCTTGCTTGGGACCTGCCCAGTCTAAAGTCAGCCCTGCTATAAATTATTAATAACATGTTTTGTGGTTAAGCAGTGCAAAAGAAAAAAAAATGAGAAGTTTGAGGAAAGCAAGGCAAGTATCAATGAAGTCCCTGAAGCACAGGGAAATGAGGATGAGTTGATGCAATACCACTGGTTCATTATCTGCAGTGTGGAGGAAACTTGACATTTTTTTTAAGTCTAAGATTGGTCAGACTCTCAGGAATGAGTATCCTGAACAAAGAACCAAATCTTGTAGGAAAAAGGACATAAAGAAAACCAGCAGGTTTGTATGAAAAGGGAATATACTGCCAAGCAGATGATATGCTATGCTTTAGGAATAGGAGTGATAGGAAAAGATAAACTCCATAATCCATAAGTATATGCCATATTTTCAGTTATATTTGAGGAAGGAGAACAGATGACTTTTATCTGAATACTTTTTCTAGAGACATAAGAAGTCACAGGTTTAATAGCAAGACATTCAAGTGTGTTTATCAAGTCTGGTATGGCTATATCTCTGTAGAAGACAGGAAAAATATGAACTATTAGAGACCTACCAGTCATTAAAATCAGTAATATAGTAGATTAATATAATAAAATAGTGTGTGGAGCCTTGGAATCCTTGGTGGCTCAACTAAGTTGCCATTGTTAACCTTTGCTGTGTCTGGCAGTGCATAGCGATAGCAGTTTGTGGAAAGAGAACTGAGTTATGTTTTAAACTGGGAATGTATTTTTTGAAAGAAAATACAAATCTGTTTTTGTACCAAACAGAAGACTAGAATCACTGGCAGCAAAAATGACCATTATTAAAGTAGCTGTACGTGTAGGTGAGGGGAGATGGCAGATAGTGTGGCTTCAGAGGGCGTCAGGCAGGAGGAAGATTGCTGGCTGGATTTCTCAGGGGGCTCTCTGGAGAATGTTTGCCTTTATTAGTGCTTTTTACGAGTGATGAGGTGACAGAATGTCACTGCTATAATGAAATTTGTTGATGACCCAGTTCAAGGATTCCTAATACAGCGAAAGATCGCAGTGTCATGGGGAAAAAAAGCTTGACCTTGAGGACTGCAGTAATAGCAGCTAGATGAAACTTAATAATAGGAAATGTGAGGTGCCTGCATTTGGGGAGTAACAGCAGAAGTTGCAGCTATAGTCTTTCATCAGTAGAAAATGAGCAAGGACAAGCAGAAAGAAAGGAGGAAGCATTAGCTGATCGCTGGGTCATTAGGACATGCTTCCAGAAAAGACTCAGTTATGATGGCAAAGTATCCAGCTAAAGATAAATCCTGGTCTGGATGACTATGCATATTTTTAATCACCTTTATTCAAAAAGATGAACTGAAACTGGAGTAAATGTAGAGAGCATTAAGCAGGATCACCAGGAGAAAGGAGAGTTGTGAAAGGGGATGAGATGAGAAGAGCTTGTCTTGGGTATAGATCTGTGGAGAAGAGTATTGAGAGTGATGTGACTGCCATCTACAGATAGTCCATGGTTGCAGACATAGGATTTGAGGAGAAGCTACAGAAGATATAGTGACACATACAAACACACACACACATCAGCTGGCCATTAATGAAAATTAAACAGAAAATTGGAATAAATCCCATAGCCATTAAGGCACTGGGTTTGTGGAGTGGCTAAAGTCCTCAGGATTGAACTGGTTTTGCAGTGGAATACTGTCCTTCACTGAGAGGCATTCAGTGTCTTCAATAATAGGGGCATGGACTTCAGTGGTTCGGGAGCCTCCTTTTCACTCTTTATTCCCATGCGCTACTGAACATCCGGGAACTACTGAGCTGTTTTAAATAACAATTTACTTCAACTGTGCCTGAAGTTCATCTAAAAGCTGAAGAGATGCACAGCTTTTTGCTCTTTAACTTTTATCCTTCTGGTGTGGTTCTGAAGCAGTCTGAAAATTTAAAACATTTGAGGATAATAATCTTAGTCTATTTCTGATCTCTTTAGGCATACAATGTAACATTTATGGGAGAGGTTTGATGTAATATAAAGTTGAAGGGTCTGGATGTGTCCTGGATGTTATCTGAAGAATCTTATGAAGCCCTTGTTTTCATGCTAGTTTTTCTTGAGTCTATTTCCTGTAGTACTTTTTTCATCTCAGAGGGAACAGCTAAGTACAAAGGCTGAGCTGATTGTAGTTGTGATTGTCGCTGATTATTGCGTAGTTTATGCGTGGTGTGGTATTTGCAGTGCAAGTCATGTGCATGAATTTTGCTAAGGGAAGTGTACATATCAAAGTACAATAAAAATGTGACACTCAGATAAATAAGCAGAACTGAATGTGGGAAGATTCTTCTCTTTGATGGGAAATAACATTTATCAATAAAAATACTAATGTTTCTGAGAGTATGGAAATTAAGCTATGCTATTTTTAAATATCATACTATTCTGATGTTGCTGAAGTTGAGAAAGTAAATGTCAAATGTAAATGAATAATTTAAATAATTTAAAGAATTGGTATGGTTTCTTATGTGCTTAATAATTTGATATTGGGAAATAAACATTTAATGATTTCACAGTACATGCATAGTTAACAATTACTTGTATGATGGAGCTACCAGAGAAACATAAAGGAGCTATCCAGTACTTCTTGTTTGCCATTTAATTTATGGCAGCCATGCAAGTTTAGCATTCACGGGGCTTGTTTTTCAGGCAGAAATGTAAGTTTACCTGACTTCCAGGAGGAAAAGTTTTGTCATGGCACTGCGTCAGTCTGTTGGTTTAAGCTCTTTGACCTTGCATACCTGCCTGCCATGGCAAAGCTTGTAAGTTTTCATCACCTGATTCACAAAAATAAAAGGATGTATCACCATAGATTCTGACCTTGGTCATTTTTTTTGCCTTTTGTCTTAAATCTCAGTTTGCAGGTTTCTACTGCTGTAATAATTCTAGGTAGTTAGCTGTTGCACAAAGGGAAGAAAAAATAGATGGTGAAAACATTTCCTACAAGCTCAGTTTCGTTGTTTGAGAGTATTCTCTGTTTCTGTAGCTTTCATGAAGTTTTAGGCACAACTGTGTTGCTAAATAAATGATTGTTAGTATTTGGATTGTCAGAGGACTGCTTCTCTTTTAGTCTTGGAAGCAGGTAACAGAATTTCCCCCCGTGTGCCTGCAGTTTGTAATATGCTGGCAAAATGCTTTTCAGTTTCACTTTCCTGGATGCAAATCTGCAGAGTTATGCAGGTATTAAGAAATATTGCTTACCTTAAAGTAGCTAATATTTGAAAGAAAGCCACTGGTTTGTGACAAACAAGGTGCTAATATTATAGTTTTACAAAAGTAAGAGATAAAGAAGGATAAACACATGTGATGTGTAGTAAGGGTCACTCAGTATGAGTTGTAGAAGATGTATGTTTAAGTTGTATATATTCATTAAAACTGTAATATGCAAAATCTATGAAAGTTTGTTTTTAAAGGTATCTTAAACGAACAAATATTATTAAGTCACAGGATTGTGTTATTGTATCATTTTAAATGTGGTTAAGCTCAGATTTTTAGGAATAATGTATAATTAGAATGTAAGTTATATAAATAATTGGACATTATAAATTGTAAATTCATTGAGAACAAGGAAATACATGTGTTTTAAAGAGATTATTCATGTTCATTTGAGGACTTCTTTATTTTATTTTACTACATGTTTTTTTTTTTCGTATACAAGGAAGTGTGTGTTGCTTGTTTATTTGGACATAGATTTGACGTTTACATTCATTTAATTCATGGTAGGCTATTTAGAAACAGGAAGGAGAAAAATAATGGACCAAGGTAATAGTCAATTTTCAGACATTTCAGTGTTGATGAAGGACAATCCCAGAACTATTTATCTTTTATGATTCTGCTTCCTCTTTAGGCAATATATGAGACTGATTTGGAAGAGGGCTGAGAACAGGAGGGGTAAGAGGGCTTTCAAAAGGCAGGTTTCTGAAGGAGGTTTCAAAGTCTTCCAAAAGGGAACAAGTGACTACTTGGGAGATCCATATCCGGGAGAAGCACACAACATCTCTCAGCTAGGTCCCCTGAGCCAGTGCCACAGGAAGAGAAAAAACCTTTTCAGTCTATCAGGGGAAAAAACCACCCTCTCTCCCTCCACATAAATATATTGACAAGCCTTCAAAAAATGAACCATGTTTTCATGCAATGTAGCATCCTCTGGTGTGTCAGTTCGGGAAAAGGTACACTTCTCTTAGTACTGCAAGGCTTCATATTGATTTTAAAATAAACTTACTGTAAAATAATATACTTATTAGTAGTATCACTTTTGTTTAATATCTGAAGTTTTTAGATTACATTGTTCGAGCATATTTACTTTGAACAGTTTAGAACTTGCCTACATATTAATTATGTAGAAGTCTAGACTGCATTATTTTATTTGCTTCTTGTACATACCATTTTAGCTAAGTTAGATACATATGTAAATTCTGTGTCTTACTTTTTAGGGCATTATCTTTTCTTAAATTGGCAAACTTGAATCACTTCTTAAATGCTATGACTTGTGTAACATTTTACAGATTTACAAATTTTTTTTTGCAAGAACCAAAATATCAGGTAAAGTGATGACTTAATAAATTCAATCTCCCTGTCTCATATCTTCATGTGGCATTGCACAGTAATTTGCGTTTTGTACACTGCACGATCTCTTTCCACATCAGGTCATTCTAGATGTCTTCCTTTTTGTAATATCCCAACTTGAGATGGTTTCTGTAATTTATCAGTTTACACATTTGTAATATGAGCATCCTTTGACTATTTTCTGCTTGTTTTGGTTATTTCACAATTCCTTTGTATTCCTTTTTCAGCTCTTCCTTTTATACATTTCCTCCCAAGTTTGTAACACTTTCTCGTATTTACTATCACAGTTGTTTCCTCTCCAATTTATTAGCGAAGGCATCCTTTCCTCAATTTAATATATTTGTTATCACACTGTATTTTTTGTCTTGCAGCCAGCAGTAGTCTTCATAACAATAGTTTTTGCTCATTCAGTACAGATGAGTTTTCAAAAATAACAGTTCTTAGGTGTCAGTTTGACAATGATAGTGTTGCAAGTTCAAATACCTGAGGTCTCAGTTAGAGTTTATGTTATATTCCTCTTGACCACACCTGCAGTTCTGCCTTCCTCCCTCTCTCCAAAAAAAAAAAGAGATGGAAAAAAAACCGGTGTGGCAAGGTTTTCTTATCTTTGTTGATAATATAAGCAAGCAAAATATTATGGTTCTTCCAGATTCTGTAGTTACTTTTTTTTTGTTAATATGGGATGGAATTGATCCTAAGTTAATGTGGCAGTAAATTTTTCTTTATTATGCTGTTGTTAGTTTTAATTATCAGTTTTTTGTCCCAATAATGTACAATGATGAAGGAAATGGATTAAACAATCTGTTATATAAAGAAGGTTTACATGTAAATAAAGCATATTAAGCAGACATATGCCTGAAAATTTCTACTTTCCATAAAACAACAAAAAATATCTTACCACTATTTGATGAGGCAGAGATTTGAGTCTTTTTTTCTTGTGTCACTCTGATTATCCATTATGACCGCATATGTTATCTAATGACTCTTCCTGTCAGTGTGCACATATTACTTACACATTGATATAAGCAAGTATAAATCGGTAGTTTAAATGGCTTTCATGTAGATGAGATTACAGTCTTACTTAGGTAGATGTGGATGCCTTTTATTTTCCTTTTGCAGTAGCCTAAATTTGTTCAGCATTTAAAAACTTACTCAGCATTTAAAAACTTATCAATTATCACTTTGGTCTTTGTCACGTCTGATGTAGATAACTGCCAGGTCTACTATATGACCCAGGATATTGACAAAGGAAGTAAAATGTGTGGTCTGAATGACATTAGTTTGTACATTAAATTGCATTAAAAGGTTGGGTTAGTATGCAAAAAAAAATTGAGAAGGATCGCGTTTCTTTGGTCAGATGAAGACTGGAAAGAGACGTCCTGGTTGTTTACGAAGTCCTGAATGCAGGAAAGTGAATAAATGCACATTATCATGCATGAATCATACTTATTTCTGTATTATGATTTACTCTAGATTAGCCCAAGAGTTCCATACTCATTGGTGATGAAGGCAGATGGTTACAGGACATATTTCTCCAGAGGGGCTACCAGAAGAATCTCTACTTTAATATCCCTTAGTTCTTCTCATTTCTCCTTGTTTGCTGTTAATCACAAGTACAGCTTTTCTCAAGCCATGTGAACATCCTGAGAGCAGCATTTCACAGTGTTGCAGAGACATGTAGTAGCCACTGAAGCTACAAAAGGAAAATCTTTCGACATTCATGTCATTTGCATAGTTCTTGTGACTTATTATTTAGCTGGTGATTGTGATCATGTGATTTCACATAGTGTAGAAATGCAGAACAAAACAACTTTGCCTCTTATGTTGTTGCAAGGTTCTTTGTTTACTTTTTGTTTTCTTTGTGTTCTTTGTTTACCGTATATTCCGTATTCTTTATATACCGCATCATACATACTGTATGAGTTTATAAGTAAAATGGGATTTACTTAGTAAAACATCAGGTTTCTGTTTTCAGTACTCTTGCAATTGCATTGCAGTGCTTACACCAGGGTTTTCTTGGGTTGTGGTTGAACTTTTTTTTACCTGTTTTGAGATTGTCAGTCAAGACATATCCCTTTGTTCAGGATGGCTGCAGTCTCAGTGAGAGTGGGAGTGGACTGTAGTCATGACAGAAGCCCAGAACCATTGTCTGGCCTCTGCCTCCCTCTTTTTCTGTGAAAAGAGATCTGTGTCCATGGACCATTCATTGTGCACAGACTGAGCTGCAGAAACATTGGAGTTGCTGCACAAAATTGTTAGCAAGGAAAGAAGAAACAAGTTAGATTGGCCACAACCACTGGGAGTTGATCCCAGGTTCCTGGGATTTCAATACTGAGAAAAAAGTCACCTAAAAGTGTGATGAAAGCTGTGTACCACTGCCCCTGCTTTGTGGAGATCTGGGCATGCAGGCAGAGTAATGACTTGTGCAAAAGCAATGCCTGTTGTTTCTTTCACCCTTCTTTCTGAGAGCTGTGAATGTTGATCACACAGTCCTGGACAATAAATGGCTCCTGACCAGCAGCATGGGTGGAAAATGGCTGAAGGGGGAGGTGAAGAAGAAGGGTTGTGTTAAAACTGTAAAAGAAATACTGCCCTTAGTGATAACTTAATGTAAGCAGATGGGAAATAAAATCTCTGAGTTAAGTAGGCATGGAGCTGCGTGCATTTTGTTTGTATAGAAAATAGACTTTCAACTCTTGTTATTTGTATACTCAGTGGCAATGAATAGAAATGGGATGGCAAACAACAGGGCTATAAAAACTGGAACAGTTTTGAAGTACTGAAGGTCAACAAGATTATGTATTTCAGGCTGCTGTATCTTACTAAATCATGTGACTCTAGTAAGGTTTCTTGCTGTTAAGGAAACTGATTCTTGAATACATCAAATAATCAAGTACTTTAGTTAGGAAAATTTATCTTATATATTTTTAAAAACAATTTTGCCCTTAACATACTAATATTAATACGACTCCCTAGGTGTTTGAAAAAAATAACACTAGCAAGAGGGGGTGTGTGTTTTGAATAGATTTATTTTAATGCAGAATATGCATGAGGATGTCATTCTTTGTAGGCAAGGTCTGTTGTTGAAGTCATGCAATATGAAGTAACACATTAAACTTGTCATAATTTTGGAATATATTTTAAAGCAAAGCAATTTCTGGGCAAAAAGAATTTGTCTAAAAATGTTCTTATGAAATGTAGCTGAAATTGTTATGGCTTCAGTGTCTTACCAATAATGAAAGTGAAGTTTTTTGCTTTTCTCCCAGTTTCTTTTCTGTATTTTGTTATACTTGGAATTAAAAAAAATGATAAAAAAAATAAGGAAGCATTTACCAATCAAGTGTAATGGGTTTTAGTGGTTACTTTTTTCGTATCCCCTCAGGTGGCAAAGTATAATAATCATTGTTGAACTGTGGAGTAGCAAAATGAACTCCTGATGCTTGTTGTTTAAAACTGCAGTGCTCTAACCCTTCCGTCATCCTGAGCAGTCTTATTCTTAAAATCCTCCAAAAGAAGCCATCACCTATCACTGGATAGTAAAAGACTCATAGCTGTATCTATGCAATTGAAATATTGCTCTGGTTAGTTTTCTTCTTACTGGCTACTTTAAAACCCCATTTCTCAGTTCTCAAGCTAGTGATACTTTGCTAGTGTTACTGTTTTTCTGATTGGGAGTATTGGAGTATTTTTGGGTTGGAATTAATTTTACAGAACTCCAATATTTAGACCTATACATTTTTCACAGTTGAAGTCCTGAGTTAGGGAAGAGACAGCACTAGGCAGCTGATCGTGTTTGAAACCACGGTAGCACCGGTGCCTGGGCAGACAGGGCTGCCAAGCTGTCCCATGGAAACTCAGGTTGTTGTTATCCAGAAATATCTTCCAATCCTGAGCTCCAAGCCCTTTTCCTTGAAAACGGAAACCTTTCACTCCTCCAACACACACAACTCCTATACCCCTATTACACAATATTAAGACATAATTACAACTGATTTGTGAGAAATTCTTCCCAACTTGCTGCCTAATGATTTTGTGATGAGGAGTCCTATCTGATTGCAGAAGTTTGGGAACCACTGCCAGTGGACCTTGTCGACACAGTAAATGAACCCTGTTATAATATTGTGGTTAGGACACTGATGTGGCACCTGGTATGTGAGTTAATTTCAATATAGCTGAAGCATCTGGCTGTTTCTATATGCCTCTCAGTGTGCAGGAACCCCAAAATGTGATGTGGAACTGTGATTCTTTCCACTAATGTATCCAGAGTGGAATCTCCTCCAGAATGGCATCTCTGATCCAATCTGTCTGTCCATCCTCCTAGCAAAAGACTTTATTCCATCCCCAGTCCAGAGAACAGGCTTAAAAGCTGCAAAGAAGCTTCCTGTAAGATTGTTCTTGAGTTCTTCATTATGGCTTAAACATCTTGCAGTGAGAAAAAACGTTGTAAATGTTGTAATTAGATTGCTGTAGCAGGAAATACCCAGATGATGTATTGCCGTTGTCCGCTTTGACATTTACGTAGTTTTAATATTGACAAACTACCATAGAAGAGCTCAGTTGAGAGTAGTTTGCAATCATTAATCCACTGTGCTTGTGCAAGCACTTTGTCGTGATTATCAGAAGATATTTGCATGAATGTAGACAAAGGTTACATAGGATGTATCTTCTTTGCACTCAGTGAGTAATGGCTTTTCAGCTTGCTCTAAGGGAAAGGAGAACAGCTGGGATACCAGCTCGAACAATTCCAGTGTTTGGCAAGGTCAGAAGTTGAGCAGGAGATTTTCCGTGGTGCAGCAGGTCCTTCATCTGAACATTCAAGACTGGCAGTAGTTCAAAGCCCTTCTGTGCAGTATCTTGCCCCCCTATTTTGTTCTTTTTTATTTCCTGAATCGTAATATGGTTGGGTTTTTTTTTTGTGTAATACATTATCTGGTCTTGTGTTTCACGTGCTTGTTTTTATTTTAAATATCTGACTGTGGTTAAATTTTGGAAGCAGCATCATAGCTCCATTCGTTTAATAGGTCATCATGAAAATAATGTGAAGCAGGGATCATTAAAGGGGATATTGTGTGGGATGAGTGGAAAATTATTTTTAACCACAAGACTGAAAAGCAGTATCTTCTATCCTAGTTCCCCAAAAGATAAGAAAGACTCATTTACATTTCAAATGAGATACAGATACCGTCTGTTACCAGCTTCATTCAGATTTGTGAAGAAGCCTTCTGCACATTGCTTTTGGGTGAATAAAAAAATGACAGATTATTAGATATACCAACGGTAATGTTTGTTCATCTCCAATTACACCGGATTTCCAAGAGATAACATGTGGCAAAATTGCAATTAGTTTTTAAAATATTTGATTTATTTTTATTTTTATTTTTACTTGGTTCTTTAAAAACAGTCAGGAGACACAGAAAACCCTTGGTCTCATAAGCCAAGAACTCATGATTTCTGTGCTTAGTATCTTAGCTTCCCACTTGAGGTGTTTTGATGTGAGAAGGAATCAATTTACCACATGCAGAATATGAATTTTTTTATTTCTTCCCTGGAATAGGGCCCTTTTTGGGGTAACATGGAATAGTGAATTGCTTTATCTTTTGTATGTTTGTGTAAAAGAAGCAGGTTTTATGGCTAAAAAGTACTATTTTGTCTATATAGTCAAAAGTGAAGGTTTCACTTGTAGGAGGTCAAATTTAGGTACTTACTGCAACAGCCTTAATTTTGTTGGAAGTACTGAAAATTCCTCATTGAGTTGTATATGTGGATTAGTGGCCATCAAAGTGTTTACCTCTCAGCTTTTTCAGAGAGCCCTTGCAAAGCCAAATCGATCGCTTGTCACAGTGGCATTTTGACAACATCCTGCTTTATTGGCGTTCAATAGCGGCATCAAACCTCCAAGGAGTACTTCAAAATGGATCCGGGTAATACTGTAGAGATAATATTCCTGTCAGGTGTTGATTTGGGAGAATATGTGAGGTGGCAAGCTTAGAGAAAGGCTGCGTCAGAGATATGTTTATACTGACATCTCATATAATTAAATAGTCTGGGAGAAGAGATAAGAAAGAAATTGGAAATTTCATCCATTTGGATGAAATTATCGAAGTTATGGCTGGTCACCCACAGCACAGTTCTGCCAGTAGCACAATATAGAAACTGACAAACTGGGTAATAATGGTTTGTATGGCGCACACTTCTGTAGCTGCTTATTTGGAGGACAGCTATAATCCACAGGTATGTGAGGCAAAGTGGGTATGGGCAAGGCAGTGGGTTTTAGGTCAAGGGAGGTTGTAGAAAGATGGGGGTCAGTCCCTTCTTCCAAGTGACAGGACAAGAGGAAATGGCCTCAAGTTGCACCAGGGAAGGTTTAGATTGGATGTTAGGAAAAGTTTCTTTGCCAATAGAGTTTTCATGCATTGGAGTAGACTGCCCAGAGAAGTGGTGGAATCACCATTCCTAGAGGTATTTGACATGTGTAGATGTGGCACTTACAGACATGGCTTAGTGGTGGACTTTAATGTGCTGGGCTAATGAATTGACTTGATGATCTTAGAGGTCTTTTCCAACCTAAACAATTTTGTGAGAAGGAGCTTCTGCACCATCAGCACAGTGAGAAAAGAATGTTTTGTCAGCAGCAATATTTGAATTAGTACCTGGACCAAGAAATGGGGTACCCTTGTTGAATGAGGCTGTGCAGAGATGGGGTTTGGCTGCAATCGCTGCAAACACGTGTGCTCCTCCTCTGTGCCCCTCTGTGCAGTAGGCAGGCTGTGTTCTGCATCAGCCCTCATTGCTATGAAGGAGTGTTGTGTGGTTTGCTCAGTGTTGGCCCGTGGAAGTGCTGAGGGCTGCTGGCTGCTCTGCATGGTGATCCAGGGGACTGTGGGGAAGGGTCTGCAGGGTATGGCAGGGAGCGGTGATGGGGATCCTGGTGCTTGTATTTTGTAGTGGAGGAAATCTCAAGTGGGATTTATAATAGTGAGTGCTCAACCTAAAGATATTACAGTGGGAGAAGAGCATAACGTTTCTGGAAATGTTTCACTGCTTCTCTGTATTACCAGCGCTTATCAGTTCTCACTGCTGGTGGAGAGAGCACCAGGCTATAGAGAGTTGGTGAAATGCTCAGCTTGTGGGCATTGACATATATAGAAACCCACAGAAGGTAATTATACTTCGTTTTGTTACATTGAAGGTTTCCCTCACAGGATCCAGGCTACGACATTGATACTTAAAACCAATCACACAAATTAATACATCCATTATAGTGTCAGTGAACATAAGGATAATATCAAATCACTGCACAGTATGAAAGCACCAAATTTGTTTGTTGATCTGCCTTCATGTGATACTGGATAGGGATGATAACAAACAGAAATAATAATATGCATGGAATGATGCATACAGGGTTGGAGCACAATGTGAGCCCACTGCTCCTGTCAGATGCCTCGGAGCCTTAACTTCAAGCATATTTTGTGAATATAGTCTTCATATAGATACATTTTCTGTTTTCAGCTACAACAAAAGTCTATATGAATATGCACATTATTTTGTATTACACGGGCCTCAGAACCTAGGCATGTATAAATGATCTCTCTCTCTCTCCCTCCTTGATTGGAGCTTCAGAAGTCTGAATAGTAGTTAGAGATTTCTTTCTTCACAAGGGCAGGGAGGGGATTCAGATGGAAACAAAATAATGAATTGCCGTTCAATGTACAGTTTTCCTGTCAGTGCCATATAAAAATAATACTTGTTTTGCTAGAGGTGATCTCTTTTTTTGAAGTAGAAGTGGTGGAGGAAATTAGCATATATTTTACGTTTATTGTCAGGGGTGTATGATTACAGGGAACAAATTAAAGTAAAAACAGAGAAATGTCTTCTTTAAATGTGAAAAAAATTATTATGTAAATGGTATTTGGGTAATGCAGTTTCTTCCCCCATACTGACACTTCAAAGAGCTACACCAGCACTTTAGGATAAATGGAAAGAAGCAGGCACACAGTCAGATCTTCCTCCACCCACTGTCCCCTGCTTCAGTGTTTCTGAATGTTCATTTGAGTGCTTCTGAATTCTCATTCTCATCACTGAACAAATCTAAATCCAGTCCAGGAAATACTATCAAGGTAGCACATCAGAAATCAATCTGGAAACATCCTAATAGTCATGCTGCTGTGAAATCAATGTAATGTAGACTAGAATAATATTTTGCATGTCTTCCAGTTATGTTTGGTTAGTTGATTTACCCATGTGAAAGAGCTAAAGCTTGGCAATGTCTTGCTGTTATGCTGCCTTATGTAACGGTGACTGAATTGCTGCAGAAGTGACAGTGTTTGATGCAGCAGGAAAGCAGCTGATGTTCCAGATGCCAATCTGAGTGTATACTTGTGGGTTATATGAAAGTGTTCCAAAAGCTCTGGATCAGGGTTTTTAAAACATTCCTGCTTGAATGCTTCATCTGGCAACAGCAGCAACAGCACCAGGAACCTCAGAGTGTTTATGTGCCATTTGCTGCTTGGGAACCCTTGCTCTGGATTTGTCAGGAGTTCAGCAGATGAGAAATGAATAATGAACAGTCATATTTTTATTTCATAGTCATAATCTCTTTGGGGGAATACAGCTGGCC
Source organism: Serilophus lunatus (assembly GCA_013399895.1). Classification (NCBI taxonomy): domain Eukaryota; kingdom Metazoa; phylum Chordata; class Aves; order Passeriformes; family Eurylaimidae; genus Serilophus; species Serilophus lunatus. Next base: position 202,877 of record VXBA01004710.1, read on the forward strand.
TTGTTCTTTGATACTTTAAAAATAAAGTATATAGCATCTATTAAAAAAAAATCAAAAAAGAAATTTGTCAGAGCTTTAAGTAATTCTAAAATAGCTAGCAACCTGGAACACTAGATGTATTTTGTGTAACATGGAATTTTCCACTGTCCATAAGTCCTGTGTTATTTAAAGTGTAGGATATTGCTTTTCCCATATTTCCCAATTGCATTTACTCCTCCCTCTGCCACTACAATCATGATGGATTAGCGTCTCATCTTCCCATCTTCTTGTCCTAATTCCTAACAGCATCTGTCTGTCTGTCTGTCTGTCTGTCAGGTGCGACTGCATGTTTTCAAATTCCAAATATCTTACTATGTATATAGAAATATAATGTCTAGATAGTTTTGGAGAGTTTTCAGAAAGAGTTAAAGATATCCTGTGTCTACCAGGTATCTTTAATGTTCCAAGACTTCTTTCTCTGCCTTGTTGGGATATTTTACATTCTTCTTTAAGGGAGTTGGGAAAAATTCCTGGTTCCCGTTCTTGTAACCACTGTTGCTTGAGGCAGTGTCATAAGTTGAGGCTTTGCAATTGTTCTTTAACTACTAGATGCTATTGGAAACTTTTTATACCAAAGAGAGCTTGCTTGTTAATGGTTTTTAAGTAAAAGTTGCATCCTGACACTCAGTGAAAACCAGGCATGTTTCTGGGTTTATCCTCTGTAGCTGCTCCCTTGTATCACCCAGTAATGTCTGTGTGAGCAGCACGTACACTTTATTATAGCATAACATGGTTTGTGGATGATAACTTTTGTCTGCACATCCACTTGATTATTTTACCTAATGATAAAAAGTTCTAAACCAAGCAAATAAAAAATTCTTTGTACTATGTGGTGTGCTGAATTTCTTGTTTTAGCAGGACAGGTGACATTTTCTTGCAGATAACTTGGTCAGTACTGAAAAACAGGACTGCCAAGGAATTATTTATTCAATAGCCAAATTTTATCTTAAAAAATCTGGAGAGAAAGCAACCAGAACCTGCCGGTAAGTCTGAAGGTTAAACAATTATTCTGTCTGACATTTCTGACTGATTTTAAATATCAGCTTTTAGAGGAAAGCAGGACTGCTGATTTTAGAATGCCAGCCTTAAAATAGGGTTGTTCCCAGGCACTTCTGTGAGGGTTTTTTTTTGCATTCAGAGACTTGAATTGTTTAAAGAAATCAGATGGGTCATTGATTTACCTGAATTTATGTGTTATCTTTCACAAAACCAAGAGACAAAATCTCTCCCAACCCCCAACTCACTAAGAACTGAATTCGTCTGTAACAAAAGACCAGTGTAAAATACGACTGGCTTTGAAGTATATATTTTACCTTGAATTTAAATTCATGTTGTGTGAGCACTGAAGAACAGACACCAAGTGTATTTAGACTGATACACTGCTGTAGCTTTGTTAAGTGAATACCATACTGGAAAGTGCTGAACTAGAAATGAAAGTCATTAGTCTCGAAAACAGGGTCAGTGAAAGAAGTTATGCCAACAGCAAACATTTATGAGAGACAGGCATCTTTTCATTCACCATGGGCAGCAGCAGTCCAGACAGCAGAATAAACAGAGAGAACTGTGTTAGTGCTTCGTGTGTGCCTGGATGACTGACTGTGTTGCTAGTATATACTGATTTAAATCTAGAGGACACTGAGGGAAGAAAAAAACAACCAGGATTGATGAGAAGACTATTTTAGAACTCTCCATGAATAATTCAGTAACATTATTTTATTTCCCTTTGAATGATTGATAATTGCTAATTTTTCCCCCAAACTCTCATATTATCAATACGCAGAAATGCATATACTTTTCTTCTGGACAAATACTGCCATGCCTTATCTTGCTTAAGTTTATGTATAATCAACATGGCTTTTAATCCCTGTAAAAAGAGTAGAAGATTACTTGTGCACAGGTCTTTGCAAAAACCAGAAATGGGCTGAGCAGAGTTTAAAATTTTTAAATATGATCTCAGTGTTACTTTCCCATATGTAATCAGCTCTTGAAGTTGCTAGGGGATGTTTCACAGTTGGGAATGGATTTGGTCTCTGCAATTGCCAATAGGTGAGTAATGGCTTCGTGAGATAAACCATCCCTATAAATATATTGCCTGTACAGTTAGAGATGTCTGGAAGCTTTCTGCAAAGCACTAGATCTTCCTGTTCTCCTAGGAAAGCCTATAAAAGAGCTTTCTCATTTCAAAACAATTATTATCTTGCAAAATATGGCTTCTAAAGAGAATATGCTCATGAAATTTTATGTATATATTTATAGTTTCTTGATTCATTTGCAGGCTAGCATAAGGGATAAGAGAGAAACTGGCTTTCCCTGCTGTACATAAAATCATCTCAAGATGAATTACTTAACAGAAAACAATCCTTTTTGCCTGATCCTATAAATATGAATTCAGGCAAAGAATTGAGGTTTTTCTTGTCTTTTACTTAGGAGAAGACTGATCTACGTGTTACAGATTTTTGTTGCCTATTTTTTGTCCATGTCGGAAAATAAGTGCCATGTGGCATCCACCCTACTGAGAAACGTGATCACAACTGACACTAGTAATGGAAGGGAAGAAGTGTAGCAGGTGTCAGTATCATATTGATCTTAGGGATATCATTGCTTGAATTGTGCTGAAAATGAGTTTTTAATATTTTCAGTGGATGTGGAGTTAATCCTTTTCCAGATTTGGGTGGAATAAATTGGTACTTTCAATGAGCAGCTGTCTTTCGTAGGTGAGGGGAGGACTGGTTTATAACTGGTGCTTTTACTGCTGACAAGAACTTAAGTAGGAGGTTTCATATGATTAAACCTAGGCAAGTTGATGTAATATTTTCTGTACAGTCTGCAGGGTACTTAAAAGTAATACTATTCCACGTGGATGTTCCTGGCTAGCTGTCATTGAGGTCTGAGAGACTGTATCTTATTTACTCTGTGGCACGCCTTGTAGATCTGGTACCCATGACTGGTCCTGGACAAATGGCATGTTTTGATGAGACCTGGGTGCATATCATTCTTTCCACATTGCCATTTTCTATGGAAGGAAGTTCAGACACCGGGAAGGGGAGAACTGCAGTATGCTCTACCAGGAGGAATGGATTTATCTTCCTAGGTAGTGTGTGAAGGCTCTGGCGTCACATCTCTTCCACCCAGCAGAGCGACTTTCACAGGGATGTTCGTTGTGCATGCCCACAGTAAAAACAGTAGCTGTTTTTCCAGATGGGCTGCTTGAGCTCTGTCCTCAGAGTTTGTAGTGCAGACTGAAAAGTCACTTTCAGAAGTAGGGAGATACTGCTTTCCTTCAGTAGAAGATAGCATCAGGGAGGGGAAAAGCCCCTTGTGATTTGGAACATTTACAGTGTTGGGGAGAAATAAACAAATGAATTAAAAGGCAAATTTAGAAGGAAGGGAGAATGTAAGTCTTTTGAATTTTTGTGTCTTAGGATTCTCAGTAAAAGAGCCACAGACTCTAGCATCAGACAATGCTAGTTTTTGTCTAAGAAGAATAAATTTCTGGCCTTGACTGCAGACATAAGTGCTAAGCAAATGCAATTTATTTTCTTTCTTTCTTTCTTTCTTTCTTTCTTTCTTTCTTTCTTTCTTTCTTTCTTTCTTTCTTTCTTTCTTTCTTTCTTTCTTTCTTTCTTTCTTTCTTAATAGTATAGTGGTAGGAGAACAGTGCAGCAATAGGAGATAAAGTTTATCTTTGATTTGGCAGAAGAAAGATTTGTGTGAACAGTGCTGAGCCTCAAGATGCAAGGACAATTCAATTACATGCTTGGGAATGGATAGTCTCAGAAGTAATCAGGATGTGCAAAAAGAGCCTGGTCTTTTGATGAGAAAAACCACTTTCCAAAACCCCTGCTCCCCCATTTCCCCTTCCAAATGAAGTTTCACCCACTTTGAGAAGTTTTTTTTCAAAGGACCGACTTACTAAGCATACTAGTACAATTGTACTGCCACACATGGAAAACTGTTAGTTTGATGGATGAAAGGCCCTATTTGCTTCCCTGCCCTGCGAACGTTCAACTATACTATGCCATTGCATTGTTCATCTTCTCCCCACCTTTCATAAAAGTGTACAAAACATAAAGAATTGCATCAAAAAAGAGAAGATGGTGGCATGCAGCATGTTTAACCAAACTCCACAGTATTTAGTGGTTTGCCTTCCAAAGTAAATCAGCACAGAATTTTTCTTGATTGCTGCAAGTTGTAGGTAAGACCTTGTCTCAAGAGTGAAAGTAAGAGGAATATTTGCATTCAAATGAATTTGTTCTTGGCAGAGATGAATAGGGAACTTGCTGGCAGAACTTTGTAATTCTGAATGTTGCATCTTAGCTCCTTATTCCTGGAAGATATATATGGAAGACATCAATCTGAAAATGAAGGATTAATAGAATTTTGTATCGAATTAGCGCTCTTTCTTTGAGGAAATTTACAGTGAAATTTCATTAACCTATTGGTCTAATGCAATATCTTGATACTTGCGTTAAGAAAGTGTTTTACTGGGTTTGCACAACTTGATTCTACTTGCATATCAGTAGTAGTGTGCAGCTGTGCTAGTGTCAGTAATGCAACCATTCATAAAGTTAGCATAAAAAAGGAAAAGATTTGGATTGTCATCCCAGTGGAGCAGTGCATTTTTTCAGCAATACAAATGCACTGTAATATTCTTGCTGCCCTCACAGATACTTCCTTGGAAAGGCAGTTTTGGGTGATTGTCTGCAAATTTTCTTTACATCCATTAGTTTGGAAATGAGCTGTGGAAGAGGACTGAGGGCTAAGGGACGTGAGCTTTATACTGCTGCTACTGAAATGTAAATACACCACTGAACTGGCAGCATTTGGGATGCTGCTCTTATTCCACTTGAGGAATGAAGAGGATTGCATTCATGAAGGTGGAGTGATGACACTCAAGACAATTTGCTCCCATCTTGACTTCTTCTCTGTTTCCTCCTTAAAGCTCTTTATCTCTCCAGGCATCTAGTCTTGCAGTTTGTATGGAGTGAGTGTTTTTTCTGCACAATTCCAACCTGAGGTTTTAACAGGGCTTCTGTATTACTTAGGCTTGCTAGCTTTTTTGAACACAGAATTATGTCAGAACAGACTGGAAATGCTATAGCAGTGTCTTCTTGTCACTGTTCTTATTCCTGTCTCAGAAAAACTGGAAAATGGGATCCTGGAGAAAGATAAGAAGAAGATTGTTTAAGAGAAAAAGATTTGTTTAAGCATTATAGCCACTCAATTCAAAGCCAAATTTTTGACCAATGGGACACTATAACCCCTGTCTAAAATAACCTTTGAAAAGTAAGTTACTGTGAAAGATTTAAATGAGAACAGGAAAGAAACCACATTATGTGCTGCTGGTAACTAATCATACTGTAGTGTGTCATTTCTTTGGAAGTATTTTTAATTGTGCCAAATGACCTGGTATTCTGAGATCAGTGTCTTTGTTTATCCTCGCTTCACAAATTAAAAAAGAAGGAAATAAATATAGAGAAGAACTGAGAAAGGTGTAATGGAGATAAGGCTGAAGAACTGAATTTACTGTTCCTAGAGAATTTCAGTTACCGTTCTAGCATTTCTACTTTGCATTAATTCTTCAGAGACAAAAACAACTTCAAGATTTCTAGAGTTGGAGTATAAAAGGAAAATTCATTTATCAAACTGCAAATCTTAACTGGTTTGAAAGTTTTTGTAAAAAAAATAGATTTCATAGAGGTAAATTAAAAGGAGAATCCTTTTAATAAAAGCAGAATCTGTTTGAGGCCTTTGTTTGACATATAGGCTAGCATTTCACAAACATATTATTATTGAGTAGAGATGTGGTTCCAGATTTAATGTGAACACTTTAAATCAAAAAGCTATTTACTATCCCCATTAAAAAATAGTGACCATTGATTTACACATTTAATAAAAGGAAAATAACTAACACATCAATTGGTAGCTAGGGAAACGGCCTGAAATATGAGCCAGTTTTCTGGCAGTACATTAATTATTATTTTTCCATAACCTCCCCAGAGGATGGAACTAATGACATATCAGGAGGTGTGAAGTGTTTTATTTCTAAGGTCAGTGTACCTACTTATTTGTCTAAGGGAAGTGCTTAAAGCAGCACATTTTATTTTCTCCAAGGGAAGCCTTTAAAGGAACAATGCCATTAAAAAAAACCCAAACAATAAAATTTGAAATTATTTTCGTAGTTTATTATTGATCTCATCAAATCGATTCAGTTTTGTAAACAATGGAATTTTTAATTGGAATTTCATTTCCTTATTTGCCAAGATATAAAGGAAAAGTTGAAAGTCTCTTTGACTTTTGCTTGTTTAAAGGCTCACTTCAAGAGTCTCTGGATAAATAAACTCACATTGATAGAGTATTTCACCTCGAAAAGTCAAAACATTTTTTAGGTTTGTTTCTACAGTATTAGTGTGTACTTGTTATAATTACTAAACTACATGAATGAGGCCGTGGCTTTGCCACTGTACTTGGCTTTGCTTAGCTTTTCTTAGTCTTTTCTTAACACTGATGCGCTAGTTGTATATATTTCTGCTCTATATATCTGTAGTATAGGGTTTCTGATATGGAATTGCTCGTTTGGGAGTGAGACTAGCTCACAGGATCCAGCAGGAGGAGCTTTTTGTTATGAATGAGAAACAATTCTATCCAGAGCTCAGGAACCTCAGTGGAGCACAGCTGGCACACAGTCTTGGCCTGCCCAGCGCTCATTCATTTTTAAGCTTTTCTGCAGTTCTGATCACTGAAAAGAGGGGAAGTGGAGTGTTCCAAAATAATGGTTTTTACTAATTTTTCCTTAATTAAGTAGTGCTATGAATATGCTGTGATTTTTGTTACCTTTCTTTAGCTTCATAATTAAATAGTTATAACTTGCGGGTTTCCATTTCTGGCCTTGATAGAAGGCTTTGCATCCTGTTTAGATTTTGTTTCACTGCACTCTGCTAATGCATCAGAGGTATCTGTGTTGCAGTATATTTAGAAGAGTGGGCATTTTTTGTGATAAACAGTTCTTCTATCTAGTGCTGACAGCTGTGTAATTCTAATGGTTTGTGTGGGGAAGAGCTTGTGAAGTTTTAACTGTCTTACTTGGAAATAAAGTAGCAAAGGTATAGACTCTTGTAAATATATGTATATTTTTCACATTTAATTAGTTATAAATCAGAACAGTTTTATATAAATGATGGAAGACTTTTTTCTTTTTTACAAGCAGCAAGCTTACAATAACTAAAACTTCAAAGCGAGCGTTTTGGGGAAGCTTATGTGGCATGTGTGGCAGGGGTTGGTAGTAGGGGCTGCAGGGTGGGGTCCAGGTGGCTCTGAAACCAGTGTGAGCACTCCGTTGTGTGCCAGCCACCACAGCCTGCAGTTCCTGTGTGGTGGCTGTGGCTGCCAGAGGAGGTGCAGGCAGCAAGGTGCTCTTGGGGAGAAACCCCCAAGATATCCCAAGGGAGGAAAAGGCTGCTGCTAAGACATGTCTGGAGGTGTCCACTTGGAAGGAGGCACTCCATCCAATGTGAGCATCCTTCTGAAACATAGATTCATAGAATATTTTGGATTGGAAGTGACCTTAAAGATCCCAGATCCCCTGCCAAGGGCTGAGACACCTTTCACTACATAGGGTGGATCAAAGTCCCATCCAGCCTGGCCTTGAATACTTCCAGGGACAGATTATTGATGGCTTCTCTGGGCAGCCTGTTTCAGTGTCTCCCCACACTCACAGTAAAGAATTTCTTCCTAATAACTATTCTAAATCTACCCTCTGACAGTTTATAAAGAGTCTGTGGCCACCAGTGACCCATGCTGGGGCATGGATACCTCTGTGGAACAGGGGCCATGCATGGCCCATGCCAGGGCAGTATTGGCTTAGCACTTACGTATCTTGTACTATGTTTCTCTGATAACCAAAGCAGTGATCACAAGTTGGCATTAGCTAGCAATGAATTAAGCAAAAATCTCACTAGTGGAGAACATTTTGCCTGCAACAAAATTTGAGAAAAAGAACTTAGAAACATAAGTAGCTCAGGTCCAATATACTGCCATTAAAAGCACATACATTTCTCTTTGCATTGAGTTTGTCATAGTCCATTAACATTGCTGGTATTTCTGAGTTACCTACCTTCTTCCATTTTCTGCAAATTATTTCACTTTCTTTGCCTGATTCTGTGGATTTTCCTTTGTTTCTAAGGTACAGTTAACTGGTTTTTGTGTCTATCTCTGTACTGCTACCAGGCAATCAAAGACCCCAATTTCCAATTTTTGATGTTATGAAGGATGAACAGCACCTGGGATCCCATCTGCTTTAGAGGCTTGGGATCTTAGCTGTCTGTGTAATTATTGTTATGACACAGGCATTTGGGAATAGAAGGTAGAGTATTTGGGAATAGAGAATGTGCTTTTGTACACTGGACATTGTAGTCCTTCATACTCTTACACTGAAAATGCAAACACATTTTCTTTATATTTAGAATAACACGCCCAAACTGAAATTGTTATTTTTTATCTTTGAAAAGTGAGGCTCTTGTTTTCTTACTACCAATCAAAACCTCTGTCTGTCCATAGCAGGATCAAATGTATTGAACCTTTGAACTGTGACAGTAGATATTGGTAACCCATTTTAAGTAGCTGCATTAGAGCTGTAAAATCTGTCAGTTCTTACCCATTTAAAAAAACTTACACTCCTGTTAGCATATGCAGAATATGTGGAATACATTTAAGATATTTTTCTGCACAGCAAGTGAAATAGTGCAATACAGATGAAGCCATGTAATATTATAAGTTACCTGAGTAATGTAAACATTGCTTTTACAGCTCTATAGCCTGCCTGTCAGACTTCACATTAGAAATGGTACTGATGCTCCTCAATATCTTGTCAGGTTATCAGTTATTCTTTTGGTTAAGTGAAACTTGCACGTTTGGTTCAGTAATTGTTTCCAAACTGAAATAGGAAGAGGTGCGAAAAGAGAAAATAGAAAATAAAGCATAAAGAAAATGTTATTTCTGTAGAAACTTATGTAGTGTTCATTTATTCCAGTGTGTAAATGGAAAAAAAACACTCACTGTATTGCAAAAGAAAAGCTGTGTTGATAAAATTACATGCAGGCTAATGCATGCTGTGATTTCTCATTCATTTTAGACATATAACTTAATTTTCTTCCATCTGATAATAATTTTAACTTAAAAATTTCGATATCTGTTACTCTGCCTATTTGAATTCTGAATATCTGGGAGATTGTGCCTCTCCTAGCTGCAATTTCATTTCATTTCATTTATGATTTCTCCAAGGTTTTTTTTTAGGTATTGCCAAGCTAGTGAAATGAATTAAAAGCTATTAAAATATTCCAAGTCAATAAAATAAAACAATGTAAAAAGTTAAAAATTTTAGTTTCAATTCCTGAATTCAAGTCAGTTCTTAACTTTTCCAACTTGATTCTGCTTTCATACTATTGCATATCAAAATTAATTCTCCTGCGACCCATTAGTATAACCAGCTAAGTGAGAATACAAGTAAGCTTGTACTTTTCCCCTCCCCAACAAGATTTACTGTTCTGTGTTTTTGTGTAAATCATGGAATAAAAAGCATTGTTATTTAATGAAGAGTGGCAACTATGGTATGCAAAATGTTTGACTATTATTTTAAGATAGATCAAGCTTGACTATGAATTTTGGAAGGACATGACCGATTTGGTTTTTCGTGCATGTGGATGGAAAGGGACTTCAAACTCTTTCGTTCTCAACATTTCCTAGTCCTCGTCAATCCCATCTGAATTAAATTGTCTTTTTCCCCTCCTATTAACTAGTATGGATACATCTGTCAGTGTGTGGCAGCAACAGAAGAATGGTGCCTCTTTTTCCCCTTTTTGTGAGACGTCTGCTGTCAGAAGAGCCAAGTTGCTGTACTCTTCTTTTAATGTTTGATAAAGATACATTGACTCTGAAGGGCATAGTTTCTGAGAAACAAACCCAAACTTTCACGTTGATAACATCTAAGAAGAGGAAGGAAATTGCTTATAAAGAAGTACACTGTTTCTATAATTTTACATGATAACAAGGGAAAGCTGATGTATTACAGTAACATTGTCAGGAGTGAGAAGAACCAGGAAATTTAATTCTTTAGGCCATTGGTCTCCAGGTTGCAATCTGAGGGAAAATCCATGCATACATCTAATATCATTGGACATTGTACTGCTAGACTTTGATGCCAGGGGCTGGGAGGGGTTTCCTACTCAGAATTTGTGTGTTGGGTTAGAAGAGAACATAGTGTCTCATATGAAGATGTAAATGAAAATCCCTGATATAGAAAAGAAGCATTTGCATGGCTTTTAGATACATTAAAAATGTCTTGAGAGTAAAAATTATAATATCTGTGGTAAAAAAGAAAATTATAATACAGATAATGATAATTTCATCTAAAAATAGGTGAGGGGGGTACATAAATTATCTTTTTATTCAAGTTCTGTACAGTGATGACAAATATTGCCTGTCTTGTAAATGTAGTTAATCTCTTTTCACATAAGCAATGATTGTGAAAGAGGCCACAGAAAGCCCCACTTTCTATAGTGGTCTGTTTTCAAGTTTTATTTCTATCATCTTTAATTCATGCTGCTTTCCATTTTTAGCTAAAGCTTTCACTAAACTCTTCCTTTAAAAAAAAGCTGCTTGCAGAGGTGGACTGGGTGCAAAATGAGATTTGTCCATTAGTGCTTCAAAGTGTAGAAAATTGCATCTTTGAGCTGTGAAATTCTGCTTCAGGTTTCTCCTGTCATATTGGTGAAATAATTACAGTGTCTGTAAGATGTGTATAATTAGATGTTGTAATGGGAGTTCAGAAGTACTTTTATGAATGTGTAGAAGTATGAAGATGGGAATGCTGAAATCCTGTGATACCTGAAATCCTCTCCATTTCCTTTCTTGGTAAGGACTGACAGTTATTTCAGTTGCTGTTAGGGTGTAGTGTCGTATGCTGTCTTATTTTAAGTATAATGATATTTATCTAATCAGTCTGTGACTCCTTGGAGCCTACCAGTTGCTAAATCATGTTCCTGATACAGTTATGTAGCACCTTAAAAAAGTAGTATCGGAAAAACTGGGAGATACTTAAGTATCAGTGTATTTGAACATCAAGTGTATTAAAATTAATCGTTCTTTGTCACCTGCATGACATTCTAGTGCAGCTGTATTGCTTTCATTGGTGTCCTTAGCATGAAATAAACAGACTTGAATTATGGTTCTTGATGCAAGGGAAAAGATTAAATAAACTGAATTATCTTCACAGGTACTCCAAGCTTGCTGGAAGACTCTTGGAGTTGAAGTCATTGTTCGTGTGTTTCTGAAGTAATTGGTGTGTGCTTATCATCGGAAGACATCTCTTCCACACAAACTCCAGCTGACCCAGTTTTCAAACATTTTTTTCTATCTTCACACTTCCTTTTACATTCTCTGGAGTGGTACTGAGCACTGTGAGAGTATGATTCAGTGTCTTGTTTTTACCAAAAGGATTACCTCTTCGGTAGGGATATATTTCCCAATAACCTACCAATCACCCATAATTTAATCCTGGTTTAAATAATTGTAAAATAAGCAATTTGTTTACAAAATTGGAAAACAGAAAGTTACCAAGGTGCAAATATTTTTGAGATGGTATGCAGCAAGTAAAGGAAGATCATGCTTAGGTTGAGTTATCCTTAGATCAACCCCAATGCTTCTCTCATTTTGTCTAGTTTGCAGCATCCATCTAATTGTGTGGCTGGGCATCATGTTCTTATGCACAGGAAACCTGTTCTTACGCAAACTCTACATTTTTATTCATGCAGTAGAAATTTGATCTTAACATCTATGTTTTCTTTATGCACAATCAGGCCTATGGTTCTGTTCAGATTCACATCATTGTCCTTTTTTCTTGCCTGGATAAAGCTGTTCTTACCTGATGGCAGGGAGTGTTACTGAGTCCCCTCTCACTGGACTGTTCAAACACCATTGCTGTGTTAAATTATTAACTGTACAAATTGCCAGCCTAATGTGAATTGAAACACTCTCCTTCACTGGTAATGGCAGTGTTCATGCTCTGTGTACAGTCTTTTCAGTCCTGGAATCTTACATTGTATGTTACAGCTATAGTTTGTCTATCTAGCTGTTTCCCATCATTTAAGTGGCTTACTGGTGTATAGCAGGCACAATGATCATCAGTCTCTTTACTGACTTTTAACCTGCTACTGCAGTAGTGGCAGACAGTTGGCGTGATAAAGGGTAGGAAAAAAAATCCTGTTGCTCCCAAAGCAAAACAGGAAACATTTCCCACTGACATAAAGGAAGCTTTCTTCATGATGGGTGTTGTAAGATTCCTCTCTACCACTGACCAGACAGTTGTGAATCCCTTCAGAGAGAAGGAATGAAGCAGATTAGTAAGAATATGTGTTGGTATAGATTTGTTGGTGATGGTAGTGTGTTAATCCTATGGATGCTTGGGAAAAAAATGCAGGAGGCAGGACTGGTGTTTAGTTTAAACTTTAATGTATTTCTCTGGTTTATTTAAATGCTCAGGGCTTTGAACTGAAAATATGCATGGCATGGAGTGTTTTGGATTTGGGTTGCTGGGTTTTTTTGGCTGTTCTTTGTTGGCTGGGTTTTTTTGTTCATTAGTACTAAGGTCAGTTAAGACTTTGGATTTGATATAGAGCATTTATTTGGAATTGGCTCATCTACTCAGGAATATATTGAGAATATCATAACCATTCTTCTACATGCCATGCATGGTTTCCATTGGTTTGTATAGTATGATCCACAAACATAGATTATGAGGTAGCATTTAGCCGTATCTGTTAATGTGGATGTCTGTGTGTTTCCATCTTTTTTCCATGAATGTGAACAATCAGATAGTAAAAAAGAGAGATCACTACAGTATTGTAGCAATAACTGCAAGCACATTTTTATTTCACACTTCTGTTGGAATCTCACTATCATTCCATTCCCAACAGTATCTGCAAATTCCTGCCTTGATTTACTTGCTCGTTTTTTTCAGGAGCAAAATTATGAGATTCCATAAAGAGAGATTATATCATGATTTAGGCAAAATGTGACCATTTATTTTTCAACAGTTTGTGACTCGTCATTTTGTCTGTTTTTTGCTTCTAGTTTTGTTTCCTCTTACTAGGAACTTGGATTTGGGGGTCTCGCTTGGGTTTTGGTATGGCAGTAAGGATATTAAAATTATTCCTCTCATTTTAGGGGAATTGCCTTGTTCTCTTCACTTGTGAAATTGAATATCATTATTGATAATACAAAGGCTATTTCCTACTTCAAGAAAAAAAATAATATGGGGTTTTATGTTATATTTCTCTGTCTATTTCTTTTAATTAACTCATCACTCCACAAAAACAAGTACCATTTACTGTATTTTAATTTGAGTTTTGTGCCCATTATATGAAGTAATTTGACCATTTTCTATCTTTGAAACCAGTCAGGAGATTGGACTATATGATCTCTAGAAGTCCCTTCCAAACTAAAATTACTCCGATTCTGTTGAGTGAAGAAATATAACAAATATATGTCACTGTTTAATTCAGCTGAATTTTCTGGTCATGTGTGTGGCATACACTACGTAGATGCATTTTACTGTAAAAAGGTACTATTTTGATTCCTTTGGAAGTTGTATCAGGCTTTCTGAGATTTTGAGTATGCTGGTTTTTTCCTTTGGGAACCCAAACTTCCATACAAATTGTTCCACTGAAAACTTTTGAGGAGAAAAAACTTTGTGGTGTGAAAAGTGTGATATAGAAGGTGTGAAACAATACAATCTTTTCAGCAAGCAATGCCAGAACCTTCTGAAAAATAACATATAAATTAATATTTGATTAATTTTAATATTTGCAATGCAGTGAAACATAAAATCCCATGCTTGTTAAAACAGATTGAGGTAACTTTTTATCTATATTCATCCTAAACGGATTAATTTATTCTACCACATTTAGCTAATCCTACAGCTACATAATGAATCTCTTTGTAATTAGAAGATAGCTACAATTAAGACTTGCACATGAAATTGCATGACTAGTCCATGAGTATCTGGGACTACTGTATTCATTATATTAATGAGCAATTTAAAAGAATAATTGCAATATTTAGAATTTGAAGGACTCTGTACTTAAAATCAGGGTTATAAAGATTAAGATCACCCAGCCTAAGGATAAGATCCGCTGCTCCTCTCTGTTGCAAAATTACTTTATATTTTGCATAAAACTGTTTTAAATACAGATGTTACATGAAAATAATATCAATCTGTATTTACTTATATACTGAAATGATCAGTATTATTTTTTAATTTCTGTAACAAAGTGTGTGTGTGTGTGTGTGTGTGTGTGTGTGTGTGTATGGACGTAAGAGCTTCATCTTAGAATTTCTCAGTTATAAGGACATTATCTTATTACCATTTTTCATTGGTTGTCACATTGCTACATTCACAGTTTCAAAAGAAATCCACAAAAGTCTTTGAAGAGCAAATCTCAGCTGCATTATGACAACAGGGTTTGGATATAGGAGGAAAGGAAGCTCATTGTTGAAAACATGGGCTGAGAACAGCATCTGACCTTGAACAATACATAGGAAAGCAATAGGACAAGTTTGGGGTGACTGTGCTAGTGGTGAATCTGCTTGTCTGTCAGGTTAAGCTCAGGCCTTAATACAATTTGTGTGTAACCACTCTCTGAGTTAATCTTCTTTCTTCTTTCAGTCTTTATGTAAAACAGGTTAAACCTCTGACAGATTTCAAGTGAAGGCATACTATCTATGTTATCAAAACAGGTTGAATTCCTATGAATTACCACGAAATTATTTTACCCACTTTTTTTTCCCTTGAATTTCAATTGAAATTAAATCCCTGTAAAGAATTAGCAGCTTTGGTCTATAACTATGAATCTAGCAGGGATCAGTGCTTCCAAAAAAGGCATTTTGAAAAATGGGGTAGTGGGAAATAATACTCTCTCCCTCTTTCTGTTGTGCTTGGAAGAGCATTATGACTAAAATACATTGAATTTTACATGTTAAAACTGGAGAAGGGATGATGATCATAATTTAAATTGCCTTTATCATTACTGGGTTTGGTACAGATATCCATTCCCATGTTTGCGTCCCACACCTGTGCCTTTTGCCTTACCAGAAGGTTTGTCTGGAGTGAAGGGAAGCCTCGATCGCCTCTTTCACAGCAGCACTACACCTTTCCTAAGGCAGCAGCATCCAGGCTGCTACAGTGGTGGGTCACTGATGCTCATGTAAAGGTTGTCATGTTAGTGGCTTTGAAAATCTGACTGCTTTCTGAAGTTAGAAATCACTTGGTGGTTTTCAGAAGTTGAGGGGAAAGCAATGTTGATTAAAAGATGTTGAGATAAGTTCATATGCACAAGGTTTATTGGCATAGTTTGTAGCTGATGGCATGTCTTAACTCTAGCGGTGAAGAAACGTAAGCAAGATGGAAAAGAGAGAGAAACGGGAAAAGACAAACTCTCCCTAGGACCAGCTGGGAGAAGAAGCGTATGAGGCACTCATATAATCCTCCTTTCCTGTGTGTTCCCTCTAGTCCTGTACATGATTTTCCCTGTAATACTTATCCCATAGTGATGGTTCTGTGCAGGACCTGTGCAGACTCCCAGATGATCATTCCTGCATAGGACGCTTTAGTGCTGATAGGAATATGCTTTTGCCAGCAGCTGCTGAACTCTCTGAATGCTTTTCATTGGGTGCCCTAATGTAATTCAAACCTCACATCTGAAGCAAGAAAACAGGGTGGAAAAAAGAAATGATAGCCGTGTCAGTGGCCATCCTTTTTCCATGGAACCCACCACAGCAACACTCTTTGGGTTGGCATGTGCAGGCCCATGGGCATAACAGACAAGGTTGCATATAGGAAGCTCTGAGCAATACAAAAGGCTGTGTTCCTAAAGGCACCATGCAACAAGAGTGGTAATTGCACCTGGTATTAAAGTTTTTGGGAATGCATTAGCAAATGGTTTGAAAAACTTTGGGAAAGGCAGGTGTCACAGGCATATAGCATAGATTTTGAAGTGCTACAAAACCTGTTTTAGCCTCATGGCAATTAAATGCTGTGGATTTTCTTGTTTGTTTTTTTTCCCCCCCTCATAGTTTAGATAATTTTAATGTGGTTTTGTCAACTTTGCTTGATGTCAAGCACTTCTAGACATGTTGTTTCTATGATTAATAAAATTTCCAAGGAGGCGTTATGTCCTATTTTGGAAGCTGTCCTAAAGAAGAGATCTATTTCCTTCCTTTCTATGAACATTATGCTATTATTACTCCATACACAGTCACAGTATTTCAGGACCATCATTAAGAGGCTTCTTTCCTTGGCAGCGTCTTGTGTTTCTTCTCTGTTTTGCTCAAAAATGTATGCTTGGAGTAAACCATAATTTGCAGAAAAACATCTATTCAGGTTATCGTGTTTCTGTAAGTGGAGTCATATCAATTTGCCATATCTTTCCATTGTAGCAGTTTCTGACTTGAGCTGCTATGTGAGACTATTGATCTGTGCAAAAGAAACCCAATTTTCCTTTGTCCAGGCTCTTTACAAGTCTTTACAAGTCTAAGTTTTTCTACCGGATATACCCCAACCGTGACCCTTCATGACTGTGTGGTTGTTCCCTTCATTCTGACACCTGCCATAGCAAATGCCAGCTCATCAGGGGGTGTTGCCCTTTGCTTACCCTTGAGTATTTCAAAGAAAGGAGGGCTTCTGATCTCTAGAGGAAATGACTGCTTAGTGTTACTGTCTGTATGCTGCTGTTTTACTTCCTTCCCCACTTTCAAGCACTGCTCTTGGTGGATTCTCTGACAACCACAAACACAGAAAATTTACAGGACTTCTCAGTGTGTTTTTGAGGCTGCTCTGATGGCTGCAGTGTTCCTGTAGGTCAGTATGTCAGAGGCATAGGTCTGTCAAGGCTCAGAATTCCTCAGGGTTTTGGGGTGATACTGGAACTAGTCTGTGATCATGCCCTGGGCTACATTAGGAAGAGCTATGCTCTTCCTAATGGTTGAGGGATGTGATCCTTTCCCACTACTCAGCACTGGTGACACCAAATCTGGAGTTCTGAGTCCAGTCCTAGGCTCCCTAGTACAAGAAAAATACAGATTTAATAGAGTGAGTCAGTGAAGAGGCACTGAGGTGATTGAAAGTCTGGAACATCTTTCCTTTGAAGGCAGGATGAGAGAGCTGTGCCTGTTCAGCCTAGAGAAGAAAATATTGGGGGAAGATGTTACCAACATGGAGATTTTTCCTTAGGATTTTTTTTACGGTGGGGAGAAAAGAACTGTGTGAACTATTCAAGAAATATGCACACCATGGATTCATGCAATGTTATCATGATGCTCCATTCTCTTTTTCTAATAATTTCTCTCCTTTTGTTTGCCTTTTCAACCACTCCTATCATTATTTTTTTTCAAAGAACTGCTTGTAGTGAGTCTTGTATCTTTCTCAGAGGATGTAGTAACCAAGGCAAAGCCTGCTTTCTTAAGTGTTCATTTAAAGTTGTTTTTCCATGCCTGCTGTTTTGCATTTATCATGTTGGATTTCGTCTGCTCTTTTATGGCCCAGTCACAGCAGCATGAGTCACTTTTGCAACTTTTCCCATGTTTTGTTGCTTTTGAATACCTTGAACAATATTAAAATCCCATCAATCATTGCCATTTCACTGTTCCTGTCCTCTTTACAAAACATTTAGGAAGACATTGAATAAATTCACTGAGTCCAATAATCTGGTCCTTCCAATGTAAAAGTTGACCAATTATTTGCTGCTTTCGCTTCCTAGTTTTACCTTTTACCAGTCCAATTTTACTCCAGTTCTGTGGAACTGGCCTGATGTTTAGGACGTACAGAAAATCAACATGTATAATCCAGAACTCTTATGAGGTTCTTGAGAATGGTTTATTGGGCCTGTTGTTTAAAAATGTCTCACCATTAGTATTTGTGGCTTTATATACTTCTGAGCTAATATTTTGGAATATAAAATTGTACTGTACTTATTCTTTAGCACGGTGTAAATATACAGTTTAGTTTTTCCCTTAATAGGGGATAGACATTGTTTGATGGTTCTGCTTTTCTGTTGTTGGAATTAAAAGTGTTACTTTTTCTTCTAATAGTTGATAAAATTCACTGCTAGACTTCTTTCATGCCTAACATTTAGAAAAAGCTCCTTATATCTCCTGAAATGTACTGTATTCTCCCTGAAATGTAATGTATTCTCCCTGAAATGTAGTGTGTTCTTCTTCTGTCCTAACTAGCTTATTTGATTTCTGATTTATTTTAATTGCTGTCATTGCTTGTATTTTCTGTGTGTGTTTATTTTACGTATATTTCTGTTCTGTATATTTTAACATGGATTTTCACATCTTTTCTAACCAGATGAGGGTTTTTTGTATTTCATGTTTTTTCACAGTTGTGTATGTGTCTTCATAGAAACTTTGAAAATATTTTCAATTTGAGGCATGGTGCTTGAATTTTTTAAAATTATCTCCGTAATAGTCTGAGTGAAACTGCAGTTTATTGCTTTGGACTTCAGTCTGTGTCTGTATACTGTATAATCGTTTGGATCTCTTTTGATTTTCCACTTCTAAAATGTGTTAATGTAATTGCAGTTTAGAACTGTGTGGTATTGTTCTAAGTAGCATGCTGCATGGTCTTAGCCAGGGCTTATTATGTTTGGCTTTACTTCTATGGTGGCATGGAAAGACAAGGCTTTGTTTTTAACAATATACTGTAATGTCTTTCTCACTGTCCTTAGATCAAAAAGACACCAAAAAAACCAAAAACCCCGAGAGGGAAAAATAACAAGGATAAACAATGTATTCACTATCACTGATGCTTTTCTCTTGTCTCATCACTGAAAATACCAAAGACACGGCCTATTGTCATCTGATCTGGTTAGAGTCTCAAATCATTGCAAACAGATGCCATTGTTTGGCTTCATGAAGTTGTCTTTCTGCTTGCAAGGACTTACCAGCATTGTAGCAGAACAAATCTGTCTTCTTGATTACTTAGACTATAATGTGGTGAAAACAATGGTGATATGATATAGTGGAAAGAAGAGAAGTAAGTGTGGAAGAGAATGATAGTAAAAACAGGTGTTACAGTGTCAACTAAATTCTTTCTTATCTGAGTGAGTTCGGGAACAATCTCAAGGCTACTAGATATGTTGGTAGCTCAGTCTACTCTCACTGTAGTAGAAAGGACCAAGTATTATTATAGATGACTGAGTGACTGCTGATGTTTCTTGGATCAGTCCTTCCAGATCCCATATCCCTCTTAACTCATCCCACCCACTGAAAGAAACAATTCCGTGACATAGAAAGCAATTCCACAGTAGACAACATGAAATCAGATTATATCTTGATTATTTCAATTAACGAATTTTCCTTCCTTTTCTGGACTCTTTCATCTTATTGTCACATTTATATGTGACTTTAAGATCATATTTGAAGGTGTCTTATTGCACAGTTATTTTAAAATATCCATTTTAGTGCAATCAACTTGCTGTTATTCTGTCCCATTTTGCTAATGGTTGTGTTGGCCGAGTCTGTAATGACTCTGTTTCCTGATGGCATTTAAACCTAGACCTGTGCACAAAAGAAAGGGATTATTAGTTTGAGAGTTCTCTGTGATCAAGAACAAGGCATGATTTACAGGGTTGTTTACTACCTCTGTGACAATTATTGGAAATAATACTTCATGTTTGGTAAAAATGTGTGAAGTAATAATTTATTGTGGACATAATTTTGCAGCCTAAATCACAAACAAAATCCTCCTTGTTGATTTTATTCTTGAGGTTTATGGCATACCAGACAATTGAGAAACATTGATTTCATATGAATTAAAATTTAGCTTCTTTCATATTTTTTCCTGCCATCTCTCAAAGCTCAACTTTCTTCTCACAGTTCCCTTACATCTAATGAATGATTCTACAGTGCTTTCTATTCACAATCTCCTTGGAGTTTCAGTTCTTTTTATGAATTGCCTTACTTTAATCTATAGTCAGGGAGGATACTGTATCATAATTGCTTCATCTTTTTCTTTTTCTTTGAAGAATTTTTGACTCGTAGCATGAAAACACAGGGAACTTCCTAAAGGGTAAGACCATGGTTCATCTAGTGTAGTATGCAGTCTCCAAGAATTGCAAGAGAAACTGCTATTACAAGGCAGCACACAAACTTGATCACTTTTTGAGGTCAGTTTCCTTCATAATTTGTGAGCCTTCCCAGTGTGTTAGCCTCATCAGAGGGTACATTTCCTTGCCTTGACTTTTTATTATTGGTTTATGGACAAGGTGTCCATGATTTTGATTAATCTCTTTTTTTTGTCTTGATGATATATTGCAATCTTCTGTGGCAAAAAGTTCAAGAAGGTCACTGTCTTCTAGGTAAAAGTGTACTTCTTTTCAGCTGTGCACAGTTTTTCTGATGTTCTGTTTGGTGGCAACATTTCCACCTTCAGCTTATCCAATGCTTTCATAATTTAAGCCTTTTTATAGATGACTCAGAACAGAAGCTGATTTTAGTACTCAGTGAATTTTTTTGTTTTGTGTGGGTAGCTTGTTTGTTCTTTGAACATTGCCCAGCTTTTAGATGTTTGAGTCAGAAGTTTTGAGAGCTGGAATTCAGAAGTAGAATGGCAAAGAACTTCTCATATTTGCAACCTTTACTCTGCCAACACAAAGTTTTAACATACAGTTTATAACTTTTATTAATAACCTTCTGACACCTTAATACATACATTGTATTAAACTATGAACATGGTATTTTTAACTATTTTTAAGATTAGTAGATTCTGCCAACTTTGTTACGAAACCTAGCTACTTATTTAGAAAAGCCAGAGTATCTTCGGTGCAGTTAGATATACAGACAACTTGAAATCAGTGGTTGTAATCTAAGTGCCTTTCCAAGGGAAAATTCTTTAATTGCCTCATTAATTTTTACTACCTTCACAAAATAAGAGGGAAACTGATCTCGAAAAACCCTTGAAGGAGATCCTGCAGTGGGCTAGCCCACTTAGTGTGAATTTTGGTAGTCTAACAGTAATTACGGTCGTACCGTGAGAAGCTAGCACTGTTGAAGTTGTCCCAAAGAATGACAGATATTTAATTAGCTGTAGCCTCATTTCTCCTGGCTGTGTCCAAAGCAGTGCTTTTCCCTAATTCATACAGAAATGGCACATTTAGATTTGCACCAGATTTGGTGCCAAAGTGTTGTAGTCCTCAATGGGTAATTCCAGTCAGAGTAACATTAAGTTGAGTGAATTTTGCACATGCCAAGCCAGTTTTGATTAACTATCTTAGCAAAGTTTTTAAAAAGGCAGTCTAGATGGGAAATTGTGAGTCATTGTTGGAACATAATATGTATGAAATGGCTGATTAGTATCTTTTTGTACAGTTGTTCCCAGTGTCAAAAGCAACATCCCCTGTGATACCCTTTATGCTAGGAAAGACAATTTTAGTGAGTAAAATATGTTAAGATTTCTACACCAGATACCCTTCAGAATCAAGGCAACACCACTCAGAGTAGAAACTGGCAACACCAGGGAGACAAGGTTTCTGAGAACAGGTTGCATCTGTGTGCTCCAAAACCAGCAAGGATTCATGGCTTGAGTCCACTGCAGTTTGTGCTATCAAGCTCAAACTAGTGACATTTCCAGCAGCAGTGTCTGAGAACCCTTGGGTATTTACAAGTTCATACCAGTTGTCCTGTCTCATCAACAGTATAGGTCAGAAACTGTAGTAGCAAATATACATCTGGAGATGCCGGGACAAAACTGCCAACACGAAAAATACTCAGACTAGTTTGATTTAAAGAAGGATCTTCTCTATCTTGTGCAACCCAAATCTTTCCATTTTTAATGATGCACGAAGATGCTTATTTCTAGTTTTATGCTGTGTTCTGTGACAAGAATGAATTTTTGTGAGGGTTCATTATTATTATTACTGATATCTGACACCGTGGTGACATTATACCATCTGGTGTCCAACTCTCTCTAGTGGCAAAACTACAGCAACTTGTATGAGAAATTTTACTGCTTTTTCTGAAAGCAGTTGCACAAAATCTGCAGAAAAACACTCTGTTGTGTACCCATCTAGACAGCTGCTCTGTGGACGTGCATTGTCCTTTAAATCACCGTGGAAAAGAAATGCTTATATAGCAGATGGCCATGATGAAGTATGAGAGAAGAAATATGGAGAGTGGCAAACACAATCAAGAGTTTGCTAAGCTCTTACATTCAAGGGTGAAGAGCCAGAGTCCTGGATACCCTTCAATCAAAGCTGGAAAGCCACATTCTTCTGTGTAAGATGTTACAGTATCACAGTATTAAAAAGGTTGGAAGAGACCTTTGAGATCATCGAGCCCAACCTATAACCCAACACCAACCCATCATCTAAAGTATGACACTAAGTGCCTCATCCAGTCTTCTCTTAAATATCTCCAGGGATGGTGACTCCATCACCTCCTGGGCAGCCCAATCACCCTTTCAGTGAAACATTTTCTCCTAGTATCGAGCCTAAACCTCCCCGATGGAGCTCGAAACTGTGTCCTCTTGTTCTGTCACCAGTTGTGTGAGAGAAGAGACTGACCCCCGCCTGACTACAGCCTCCTTTCAGGTAGTTACAGACAGCAATAAGGTTTCCCCTGAGCCTCCTCTTCTCTGAACAACCCCAGCTCCCTCAGCCACTCCTGACAGGGCTTGTGCTCCAGCCCCTTCACCACCCTCATTGCCCTTCTCTGAACACGTTCTAGTAACTTAACATCTTTCTTAAACTGTGAGACCCAGAACTGGACACAGTACTCAAGCTGCAGCCTAACCAGTGTTGAGTACAGGAGAAGAATAACTTCCCTAGTCCTACTGGTCACACTATTCTTGATGTAGGCCAGGATGCCATTGGCCTTCTTGGCCACCTGGGCACGCTGCTGGCTCCTGTTAACCAGTACTCCCAAGTCCCTTTCTGCCTGGCCACTTTCCAGCCACTCAGTCCCCAGCCTATAGCTCTGCAAGGGGTTATTGTGGTCAAAGTGCAGAACCCAGCACTTGGACTTGTTGAATCTCATCCTATTGGAATCTGCCCATCTCTCCAGCCTGTCAAGGTCCCTCTGCAGAGCCCCCCTACCCTCCAACAGATCAACACTTGCTGCTGGTTTGGTATCATCTGCAAACTTGCTAATGGTGGACACAATCCTCTTGTCCAGACCATCGATAAAGATATTAAACAGAACTGGGCCCAATGCTGATCCCTGGGAGATACCACTAGTGACCGACCGCCAACTGGATGTGGTACCATTCCCCACCACTCTCTGGATTTAGCCATCCAATGAGTTCCTAACCCAGCACAGCATGCTCCTGTGCAAGCCCCGGGCTGCCAACTTCTCCAGGAGTATACTATGGGAGACTGTGTCGAAGGCTTTACTGAAGTCTAGGTGTACTACATCCACAGCCTTGCTCTCATCTACCAGGCGGGTTACTTGGTCATAAAAGTTACACCAGTGTTAACCAAAAGTGAATGCTACATGCTGTGATGCACACCATCAGTATCCAAGCAGTCCCCATCTCCAAGGTATGGATAATCAAATTCCTAAAGCAATGTAAGTTCAGATCAGGACAAAAAGTGTGTTTCAACTAGGTAGGCACAGTGATGACTCACATTAAAGATTGCTTCCAACACGATTTCAAAACTGCGACAGGCGTTGTGATTATGGCACACTTTGGTGGAACAGGCTCCTTTTATTAGTGTCAAAAACTGCTCTATAAATTAATTCTTTGTTTACTGATGGGTACACACACCAAGTGCAGGCATCTAGTGATGAGCCATTAGCATGAACAAGTCTTGAAATGAGTTATTGGAGTCCTTCAGAGCTTGACATCACTGTTTTTTAATCTGCGTATGAGCAATATTCTGCCAATTCATACAAAAAGATAATGCAAAGGGCCACTCACGAAAAATATCAGTGGTCAGTGCTGTTGATCATTCTGCAGACTGTGTCTCAGTCTAGAAAGTCTGTCTCTTCTTTTACCTGCTCAGAAATCTTTGAATATTGACTTTTACAATATTAAACTGAAATACACTGACACTCTGGGATATGTTGAAAGGTCCCAAGCCTTATATACTATGTGTGCCTGCTATCAAGATGAGGGGTAGAAGCATCTTGTTTCAGGCTATGTGTGGAAAATATTCTTGAGCCATGGTGAAATTAAAAAACAGCTTCTGTGATAAATGGAGCTCTCCAATTCTTGGGTCATTAGACTACTACTGGAAATTGGAGAAGAGCAGTGTGACCAAGAATCAAAGAGCTCTTGACAGGAGCCATTTGCTATGTGTATTTTGGATGAGAATTTTTGTCTTAGCATGACAGATAGCTCTCGTGCTTTGCAGCAGCATTCTGACACCAATTTCAAGACTGCAAATTCATGTAAATATAAGAATTGACAACACTTTTATCAAGTGTTTATTAACACAGTTGCAGTGCAACACAGCCTGTTTGATGTTCAATGAGGAGAACTTGAAGTCTGAATGCATAGTGTCAAGGGGGTTGAACCTTCTGAAAGCTCTCTCTGTTTATAGTTGTGGAGTGTTAAAATTATCTATTTATTTTGACCAAGGAAAATAGTGGGGTAATTTAAAGAATGGATAATTGTTTACAAACATACAACAGATTTGCAGCATATACAGCGGATATCACTAGAAGCATTGAAAAATGCTGAAATCTTTTTTACGTGTTTAGTAGTCTGTTTTGTGTCCAAATTGAAAAACAACAGCACCATAGTCTGTCTTTTATCCACTAATGAGATTTAATAAGTACCTAGCTTGTACCTCATAGATGGGGTGGATCATTTAGTCTGGCTATGAAGTCAGATATCAGAAAATAGGCAAGTTTTATTTTTTTGAGACAAGACAGTTAGATGAATATAATTTTTTATTTTCTAATAATAAAACTTTCACAAATATGTGAATGCCATTTCTCTCCTAGTCAATGAGAAAGCTAAGCTTGGAAACAACAAAGCCTTGTTTTCATGAACAATCACTGAGAATGGAGTTATTTGGAATCCTTCTTCCAGGACTAGGGCACAGGATTCTTCTTCAATCCAGAATCAGAGAATCACAGAATGGTTTGTATTGAGAGGGAACTTCAAAATCATGTGCTTCCAACCACCCTGCAGTGGGCAGGGACACCTTCTACTAGGATTGATTGCTCAGGGCAATCAGGGCTCCAGTTTGGACTTGAACTGGAAAGATGTCTTAGGCAGCTGATCTTACATGCTGGTAAGGTATTTTTGCTCTGGCATCCATTCATCTTATGCCTATATTAGAGGACTTTTCACATCCCTTGTTGCTGCTTAACTCATTATTTGAATTTTCCCCTACACTGATGCCTATTATTGTGACAGAAGATGTTATTGCTTTAATATGATCTGTTCTCAGCTAAATCACATTGGCTGTTGCCTATGTTTTTTTTTTAACTTTCAGAAGTCTTGACTATGATTTTGTATTTTGTCGGATACTGCTATAGGAATTAAAGCTAAGCTGATAAATTTTAGCCCTTTTCCCAGACTTTCAGACACGTGCTTTTTTTCCTTTTTTAGCCTGCCAGAGCTTTCTACATCTTTCCCAAGTATAAAACTATCAGTTAGTTCTCTTAGTATTACAGTTGATTTTTGTCCAGCCAGGGCAATTTTAAAATAGCATAGTTGCATAACCCTTCTCTTACCTAGACAAATTTTGTACACCCTTTGCTATTGGTTTTACTAACATCTATCATTGTTAAATCTTTAGGGAGGACTGAAACCAAACAGGTATCAAAAACTTTTGCATCCTTGTGCTGTCAGCTGGTAGATTGAAAGAGTAGAGAAACAAAGCTTTTGCTTTGTCTTTTTGTTACTGAGTTTTCCTATTAACCCTAATTTCCTTTGTAGTTTTGTTCCATTTCATGCCATTTAACTTTTTGACTCAAGCATTTGAGATAGTTAGGCAGCATTGAAAAGAGTAGGAGAGGTCAGGAAGGATCTGGATTGATCTTAATGGAGGAATGGTGAGTAAAGAACAGAAGTGGACTTCCTTCTCCATCCAGCTCTGTCTCAGTGGTAGAAAAGAATGCCTCCACTGTCCTGTAGGCACATACACCTTAGGGTTCAGGTTTGACTATGTAATCATCACATGCAGATGTGAAGGAAACAAAATCACACTAAGGGAAGTGAGCAGCAAATTATTATTGCATTTACCTGCCCGGGAGCTTTCCGAGTTACATACTGTTGCATACTATTAGATGGTGAAGTCAACTAAAACTGATGGGAAACCTTGCATAAAGATATAATTATACATATGCAGGCTGGCACATTTTCAGAATTGCCTGTTTATGTGTACAAAACCTGTGTCCCAAATCTAGTTACATTTTCTCAACTGTGTGGTGGAGTTTGGAACATACACATACCATCAAATACGTGTTTTCTATGTATAGCAAAGGAATCCCTTTTGCTGCTACAGGTTGGGCTGTGCATTCTGAGAGTTTGTTCTGTAAGGTTAGTTTGAACGCTAGTATCCTTTAAAACAAGCTAACAGGAAGTTCTGCATATGAGCTATGATTTTCTGAAGCTGTTTTTCATGACTAAGTAAATGTCTTACCTTAAAATGTTGTATCTTGATGGAATTTGACATAGGTTATGTAGATACACATTAAATATAATCTTATTAAACCAAAATGCTAGTCTGAACTTGGTCTTTTTTTTTTTTTTTAATAATGTCACATATATTAAATCGTGAGAGTTCAAAATTAAATGCTATTTTTTTAATGTTATTACAAAGTAAATTTGACATGTTTCTTTTTTTGTCTTACTGTCTTGGCAGGTATCATTTTTCTTGTTCATTATTTTTGTGGTGTATACCATGCTGCCCTTCAACATGAGGGATGCTATAGTTGCCAGCGTCTTGACCTCTGCGTCTCATACGATTGTGCTGAGCGTCTGTCTATCAGGCACAGCTGTTGTAAAGGAGCACTTGGTTTGGCAGGTAGGTGCTTTGTGGAGTTAATGGTTAATTGTGCTCTGAATAACCTGGTAAATGAGCCAGGAGTGCCTTAGTGGCTTCCTTTATTTCTGAATTGCTAATTTAGAGATAATTCACTTTGTATAATGAGGGTGTCAGTAATGTTGTGTCTTACTGAACTGCACACTTAAGTGGTAGAATCTACAGCCACGTAGCACCTACCAGTGTAAAACCTTACATTGCTTTAAAACCTGTGTGATGTAGCTGTATTGTGGCAGGTGCATTATGCCTCTGTTTTGTAAACCATGTTATTCCTCTCCTCATCTCATTAAAGCCTAGCTTCCAAGACCAAAGTTTTTTTCCAGACATCAAAGTGTTATCTTTGACTCCAAAAAACCCAAACATTGTTCCTTTGAACACCCTGGAATCTGGTGGGTTGAAATCTGCTGTGAAGACATTGCCCTCTCTGCTGTGGGTCTTTTCCTCCTTCTTGTAATTCTCAGCCATTTATAGGAATTTTACAAAACTAGTCCTGGTTGGACCCAGGGGTTGAAGGAGGCTGGCTGGCTCCAGACTCCATGACATTTAGGAAACCCATCTGTGTTTGCAGTGGGGTTTGGATTGTAACTCAGCTCTGATAATCTACTACATGACAAACTTCAAACTAACAATTTGAGAAAGTCTAAATATTCGGTGTTCTTTTTCCTTATCTTTTTGCAGTAGATCTTTTAAATGGTGAAATATTACAGTTTCAATTGTAGTATTGTGACGATCTCAGCTATCATTGATAGAAATCTGTATTTTTAAGGAAAAATTTAGATTTCACTTTGAAAAACAAATACATGATTTGGGGTTTTGGTTTTTTTAATACAGTTGTTCCCATTTTAGGGTAGCAGAGTTGTTTTAACTTTTGCATCAAAATGACACTAAAGCTTTGAAGTAAAAATATTTTTATAAACATACTAATAGAATGAGAAAGACATCATACTGTTTATTGTGAATAGCATTAAGAATTAAACAATTAATAATTTCTACTTACCTTTTAAGTTGCTTGAGACTTACTTTAAAAACCATTGTGTTGCAAAGGATGCTCTCCAAATTACAGTGATTTTACAGAAGTCCTGACTTGTAAGTTGTTTTTCAGGAAAATATGTTTTATTTCCCGGTCTGGCTGCAGATTTGTGTTTTATGGAATATTGAAATTGAGGTCCAACAAACGAAATATATTCTCGGATGTAATTTTCAGTAGAAATTTTAAATGATGAGGAAAGTAGTTTTGCTTTTCTCTTGCTTATTTGGATTAGTTCAGTGCTTTTTTGAGGAGGTTGTGAAGTTGTGCTGTATATTAAGCAAGAACGGTGGTCATCTGCAGTTAAGGTAGTATTTTAATAATTCAGTAGTACAGTTACTGATATTTGTAGTGTAATAAATCAGGGAGAATGTTTTCCTTTGTTTTATGTCAACCAATGGCTTGTATTCTGGGCATAGATATACCGCTAAAGTAATATTAGTTTGAGCCACTCCTTTTCTAAAACTATTTTGGGTTAAAGTTGCTACTTGCAAAAGTCATTTACTTTTTCTGCCTATTTTTCTAGACCATTAACATTTAGTATATCTAAAACATTACTTTCAGAAGTACTGTTGTATTTTTAGACATCTCATGTCTACAGAATCAAAAGAAATAAATCATGGTCTGGGATGAACAATTAGTGTCTTGTCTCTTCTGCAACTTCCTGTTTGATTCAGAAAGAGTGGAAGTCCTTCAGCAATTTGTAAATTTGTTAAGAGTATTTAATTTCCAGATTGTTGTTAATTTTCTGTTTTGTCTTTGTAAAATGTATTAAATGTTATGAATAGCTTGGTAATTACTGAAAGTACTAAGTGCACTGCATTCTTACAAATGCGTGGAAGGGACTGAATGACACTATCTCATTTCATTTCATTTGCCCTCTGTACACTTTTAGATTACTGTTGTTTATACTTTGGAGTGTAAGCAAAAAGTTTGTTTTGTGTTCTTTGCTCCTGAAAATCAAGTCCACAAATAAGGGCTTAGATTAGAGGTACCGATTACACTAAAAAGAGAAGTAACATTTGTCAATTATATACCTCAAGTTAATATAGGATATTATAACATATATGCTTTGTATATATAGCGAGTATCCTTCTGTAGAGAGTACCTGTATCTCCTGTATATTTACTTTCCAGGTATTGAAAGACTTTGATTATATCTTCTCTGAGATTTCTGTTTTCTTGTCTGAACCAACATTCTTTCAGTCTTTTTTGTTGTGTCAGGTTCTCCTGCCTTATAATGTTTTTTATAGCCCTCTGCTTGACCCTCTTCGATTTTTCAGCATTTTTCAGTGACTCTGATTGGCATCACATAGCATTTTGAAAGTTAATCATATTTTCAGTCTATAAGTAGAGAAAAATCGATGTTCAGGAGCATTTGCTCATTTTGAGATTTGG
Source organism: Serilophus lunatus (assembly GCA_013399895.1). Lineage (NCBI taxonomy): Eukaryota > Metazoa > Chordata > Aves > Passeriformes > Eurylaimidae > Serilophus > Serilophus lunatus. The sequence goes on from VXBA01004710.1 coordinate 232,390, forward strand.
CAGAGCCTATCTTACTAGTTTTGTCATTCCTTTCATTGTCCTCTATAAGATTTTGCCTCCAAAAGGTGGCTTCACTAAAGCTGAAAAGCCTAGATTGCTCTTCATTATCCAGTGTTGGTTGCAGACAGAGGTACTGAGATATAAGCTTTCTGTTGGTATAAAGAATCCTTCAACAGACTCTCTGCTGGTTACATGAACTAGTCACCGTTTGACCTATGGATGTCTTTTGGGGAGAGGGAATCCACCTTGGTTTAAAAATTGGCAACAATGGAGAAGTGCTTCCACAAGCCTTCATGTGTTTTCCATGGTTGATGACTTAAAATTCTGTTCATCTTCCCTAGTAGGAATTTTTCTAGCCTTGTCATCCAGCTTCTGAAACTCATTTTTTTGACCAGTGGGCTGACAGACCCAATAATATCCAATTTCTGTTTCTCCCATAGCAGTACTTCTAGACCATCGTGAATTTGTCTCATAACCTTTTTGTCAGGAAAATAAATGAGTTGCCTGCTTTTGCCCTAGCTAAGCCTTTTATCACTCTCACAGTTGTTCTTTGAGTCCTCACTTGTGCTTCATCAACATCTTTCTTGCAACATGGGCATTAACCTTAGACAAGCATGCCAGGAGCAGCTGCAGCAGTGCCAAATGCTAATAGGGGGCCAGGTCTACAAGGAGGTTAGTGTGCTGTGTGATCTGCACAGAGACACAAACTCTACAGTAAAATACCCATTTAGTCTGCCTGTGCAGTTCTGTGGGGAATTTAATGCACAGCTGTGGGATCTGTGACAGGAAGGGGGGAAAAAAGAGTCCTGTGTTCGAGTCTCAGTTTATGAAAAAATAACTGTGTATGTAGGTTTTGTGGGGTTTTTTTTCTGTTGAAAATTTTAATCTTAACCTTTACTAGGCACACAGTCTGGAGTCTAGGACTCTGCCCCCTTTTTCCTGGTGAGGATGTTGTTCTGTCTGCTCCAGGACTGCTGTAAGAGAACGTGGCTCTAATTATGGCATTTGCCTCAGAAGACTTTCATGGCATTAACATCTCTTTCAGTTATTCCTGGAATGGAAAGTATTTAACTGCCATCTCTTGCTATAAACACGTAGTGTGTTTTTCCCCAACCTAGAACAGATGCTAATCAAAGACTTGTGCTTCTCCTGCTCTGTTATTAACCGCTCAGCCATTCTGATCTCATAATTAGTTCATAATGTCATTAGAGGTAATTTGTTCTTAATTTGTAAAAAAAAAAAGAGCCAGCCAAAATAATCCTGTAAGCTTCCATTTTTTTCCCTGTGTTTTAGATGAGAAGTGTGATTATTTTAGTCTTCTAGTTTTACTTTCTCCATAGGCAATTTTGTTGCTCTTATAATCTGTTTTCATGAGCTGTGGCTAAGTTTTCAAACCTTGCCTAAATCACTATGAACTTGGGAAATTTTTCTGCAGTTTGTTGCAGCTCTCTAAAAGAGGTCCCTTTTAAAGGCACAAAATTACAACTAGGCAGAGTGCATGCATACCTGGAAATTTATATTGCTTTTGGACTCTGTTCAAGAATGCATATATGAAAAAGAAACAATTTGTTAACAACTTCTGTGAAAGTCTTTGTGAGATCTGGCAGCCTGGGTCATTCTTCAGTTAATATCCTGACTTGATGGGCAAAAAACAAATGCTAAATGAAAAATTTATTTTTAGGAGTGTTTCAATTGGGAAATTTCTAAGGCTACATCCACAAGATCTTGTGCATCTGCTAGGCTGAGGTCTCCTGTTAGAAAAATTAAAAATAAATGGCTATGGTCTATTCAGGAAAAAAACAAATGACCTAAACAACAGTGGATTGAAAAAGGGAGGAGGGTTTTCTAAAAAAAAAAAGAATTAGCAATTTCTTAGTCACTACACGTTCTCAAAACAACACCTAAAGCTCATAATCAGAAGAGAAGCAGGATTTTCAAAGAGAAATATCTTTGATATGTCATCCATAGTATATGATTAAGTGTTCTAGTCCACATGCAACATATACCTTATGTTTAGACCCCTGATCTAAACTCATCTGTTAACTGAATGTCTTTAATAGGTGATAATATTTACAAAAAACGTTTTATGTAATAGAGTGGCATAGCAGAAAAAAAAAAAGGCATCAGAATTCACTGGCTAATAAAAGAAGAAAATATACAGCTCTAGGACTCAGAAATAGAATAGAAGTTGGTTTATGCTCTTGTCACACAGTGTAAGAAAAAAAATCGTGTTTATTAAAAAAAGTCTGGGAAAAGAATATGTCTACATTCATTGCCGTATAGCCCCCTAAGGCTGTATAGCTGCACAGTAAAAGTTTAAAGCATGAAGGAATTTTAGTAATCTGAATGGCTAAAAGCTGTTACTGTAGGTTGAATTTATCCTCCTTCCTTCAGTACCTGTTTTTAAAGGACATGGGGAATGATTATTCCTGAAGGTAATGCAACTTAAAGAACACTTGCTTTCTGCTGCACAGTTACATGAAGCAAGTTGCTGTTGTCCCTGCTGCAGATGTAGAGAGCGGTGACTGCCGTGGAAGGAGGGGGGCTGTATTTATTGTTGCAGTAGCTGCCACTGTCCCATACCTTGTGCCTTTTTCCCTTTGCTCTCCCCACCCTGACTGCAGTTGGGCTCACTACATTGTGCAGCAGCTGAAAGCCAATTTGAGAGAGGAGTGCTGTGTCCTGCATAGCAGAATGCAGTGGGCATATTTTTTATTATTGCACATTTCTTTACTCTTGATTTTATACTTAAATCTAAGCAGATATTAAAATTCCATCTGCTGTGGGTTTTTTTAACTAATTTTTACAATCAGGAGATGTACTTCAGGTTTCACTCATTCCTTAAGACGGTCTGTACAGTTTGGTTATGCTTATGAAGAGCCCACTTGCCTACAAGAGTATACATATGTAGGAGAATGCATAAATGCATTTCAGATTATTTAAGCATTAACATGAGAACAAGAACATCTTCTGCAAAGTCCCTGGGGCTGTAAAGGGAAGACCTGCAATACTTAATATGATGGAAGATAAGCAAAGTCTTAGAATTGCATTGTGAAATGAAATCATGTGTGCAGGAGGCCATGTGGGTTTTCAAAAGCAGCATTTACTTGGAGTCCAAAATCAGCACCTAAGAAAGCGTATAGAAAATAGTTCTGGTGGGATGTGTAGGAAGTCATCAAAGCACAGAAGATAAATAATAAATGTACCTTTTTTTTTTTTTTAATCATGGGACTATCTCTAGTTAGCACTGATTCTTAAGCTTTGAAAGGCTAAGATTGACACTTGTGTCAACTCTATTTAAGTTAATACTTTAATCAGCAACAAATTTTATCTGCATATTTGTTTATGACTTTTACACTGCTTCAGCTTATGTTTCTTGTCCTAAAAGTGCCAATTTCTTTTAGCAATTTTAATTTTTGAAAATGTAAATGCATTTGCTGAACAAGTACCCAGTCCTTCAGTACGTTCATGAAATTATAAAATGTCTATGTCAGAATGCTTAATCTTGAGGCTGCTGTACCTCAAAAAATGTAAAAAAAAAATTAAACAGGCATTTGAAAATTCCAGTATTTCTAGGCTGGAGCAGCAACTGAACTCTCACTCGTGCAATATGCCTTTTGCAAGGGAGTTGTATCCCATATGCATTTAAGGATAATATTAATGTAAGTAACTTAGCAGTGAAAGGTTAAATTCGTGCATTCAGAATTTCATAATACTGTCCATCTAGTTAATTTGTTTTTAGTAAAGAATCTTAATTACTTCAGTTGAGTTAGTTTTGCTGATTCCTTTCCATTTTCACAGGCATTGCCCAGCCTTTTCAGTTACAGAGTACTTTTACAGCTAGGTATTATTTGTCAAATTTATTGTGAATTATTTCTCTTTTATTGCAGCTGAAGCATTAAATTCTGAGTGATATTCACTCTAGACATGATGCTTTGTCATTTTATGTACTCACAGTTGCCGTCTAACCCTACATGTTACTTTCAATAATTCAGGAGAAGAAAAATGCCTTTCACTATCAATATGTGGATATATTTCACCATCTTGTCAGCCACTTCTAGTGCAGTATAAAATAAGAGGGATTGGGAGCACAAACACCTGTTGTGTAGAGAAGCCTTTGGCAAGTCAGAATCCAGCTGAGATGCCTCCCTTGCAATAGGATGCAGTCTTTCTATTAGTCCTCTAAGTCCCTGCCATCCCCCAATGCTAAGCTGCTGGTCAAGCAGAAGTCATTCCTCTTATAATCATCTTCCAGCATTTGCACTCCTGTGCATTCTTACCAGTGCTTACTCACGCAAGTCCCCAGATAGGTCTAGTTTCATTCAGCTCATTCTGCCATGTACTGGTTGTCAATGTGTTTCAGTAAAATACTGGCTACTACAGCCTCCTAGTGGCAATTTTGTAGGTGCTGTGTGTGATGGAATCAGCTAATGCTCCCAAATAAGCATATGGAGGCCAGAAGCAAAGGTCACATTCCTGTGTTACTGCAGAAGGAAATGAAAAAAAGAACTTAAAAGTTCATTAGATCAGTTTTAAACTGGAGAAAATTATTTCAATTAGTTCCTATATAGTAACTGAAGATGAGGAAAAGATGGAGGTACTTAATACCTTCTTTGCCTCCATTTTCAACAGTAAAGCTGACTGTCTACAGGACAACTGGTCTCTTGAACTGGTAGATGTGGTCAGGGAACAGAATAGCCCCCCTGCAATACAGGAGGAAGGTGTTAGAGACCTGCTGAGCCACTTGGATCCTCATAAGTCTATGGGACCTGATGAGTTCCATCCTAGGGTGATGAGAGAGCTGGCAGGTGAGCTCACCGAGCCGCTCTCCATCATTTTTCAACAGTCTCGGCCCACTGGAGAGGTCCCATATAACTGGAAGTTGGCTAATGTTATGTCCATTTACAAGAAGGGACAGGAGGAGGATCCAGGAAATTATAGGCCTGTCAGCCTGACCTCAGATCCAGGCAAAATTATGGAAGGAATCATCATAAATGCACTTACATGGCACCTACAGGATAATCATGAGGTCAGACCTAATCAGCATGGATTTAGGAGGGGCAGGTACTGCCCGACCAACCTCATATCCTTTCATGATCAGATAACTTGCCTGGTGGATGAAGGGAAGGCTGTGGATGTAGTCTACCTGGACTTCAGCAAAGCATTTGATACCATCNCCACTGGAGAGGTCCCATATAACTGGAAGTTGGCTAATGTTATGTCCATTTACAAGAAGGGACAGGAGGAGGATCCAGGAAATTATAGGCCTGTCAGCCT